>JANHFX010026215.1:0-29035 GCA_027560015.1 Chloroceryle amazona
ACGCGGCTTGGCCCGGATTGCCGTGGGCGTGAGGGGAGCGGAGGTGGTACGTGCCCCGGCGAGGCCAGCTGCCTGTTGGGAAAGGCCCGTTCTGGAACGGGGCCGTTGCACAAAGATCTGCGCTTGTCGCTCTTTTGAGTGCGGTTCCCGTCCCCGTATTTCCACAGAAGAGGAGCCGCTAAATGAGATCCAGTTGTACGCTAAAGACGCAGAAAGCAAAGTGCAGAGAAAGGGCTCGCGACTGCATTACCTCTTCACTTTTTAAACTGCGTGTTGGCGGGTCCCGATACCCAAGAACCTTTTAGGTGCTTTTTCTGAGGTGGGAAAACAATTCCCCTTTACTAGCGGCTGAAAAAACTCAAGTGACTGATGCTGAAAACGTAACAAAGATCGGAGCTTTAAATGAGCCGGAGGCAAGAGCTGTTCTGTGGCGGTGCCGTGGGCGTGGGAGGTGGCGGGGGCCGGCCCACGCTGCCTGTGCAGACCTGTCCCTGTCACGGGAGGCCAGAGGCAGCTTTGCCTCCATCGCAGGGGTCTGCACGGGGTGATCGGGGCAGGTAACAGATGCAAATCCTGCCACTAGTTGAGCTATAAAGAGAAAACACTTTGGGTGGTTTGGCTTTTTTAAGTGTTGCTGTTCATGAGCCAGTGCGGTTAATGGGGTTCGAGCTCTGGGTGGGGTCATAGTGAAGCCAGTGGAATTTTTTATAGTCGTGGAACTTTCGGTAATGTGAAGGGACTGAGAGAGAACCCGGGGTTGGGGCAGATGAGGGAGCACGGACAGAAAGCTAATCTGGGGCCAGGGTTTATAATCAAAACAAGGACTTCTGCAGAAGAGCAGGGAGTCCCCAGACCCCACGTCCTTCTGCTGCCAGCTGCGAAACCGGCCAGTGAGGCTGTGATTCTCCTCTTCCCAGATTAGAGAAAGCACCAGATGAATGTTAACATCCCTGACTCTTCTGCTATTTACTCTGATTATCTTTTTACCTTACCCAGTAACTATGTCCCTGATAAATTTACATGCATTAAAAAAAAGCAAGAAACTCCTTAGCCAGTGATTCTTTGAGTTGTGCTTTGAATAAGCCATTCACCATTATGAGATTTGTGATAGAGCAATGAGATCTGGCAACCCGGAGGAGAAGAGAACTGCCAGCAGGAGTTACTTAAAATTTGTTTACAATATGTAACAACCCTCAACGGTCTTAGTGTAGATAGCTTGGGAAATCTCTTTAAACTACGTAGCAGATAAAATCAAATAGTTCTGCCCTTTAAAAAACTTTTGATTGCCTTCCCCCCTTCCCCTTATTTCCATATTTCCCTGATTTTGTTCAAGGAAAGATGTAATCAGTGCTGCTGTCTCTGCATCACTGATTTATTACAGGTATGGGTGCATAAACAGAAAGAAATAGTAACTGAAAACAAAGCAATCCTTCTGCTAAATCATTTTCTTCCTCATATTCATTTTGACATCGGAATTATTTGGACCTGAAGTACTTGTGATATATTTCAGGGCCATAATACTAGTCTCACGAGAGCTAAAATCTTGTGGTGTGAAGAGAACACCCAAACTGACAGGCTGAGGAGAGAATATTGGTTACAGGAGGTTCCTATAGGCTGATCTTTGCCTCTTCTTGCGTCCAGGAGCCCCTTCTCTCTCTTCCTTTAGACAGCAGTGCTTCTGCCAGCTGTACCAGTACCACCAGACCAATACCACCACTTTTTCACTGGAGCAGCCACCCTTCTCCCTACACATCTCAAACCGCTGCCTCTCTTCCAGGCAACATGGACATCTGTCTGCTTTCTACTGCCCAGTCCTTCCCTGCTCCTTGCCCTGGGGATGCAGCAGTGGCTGGGAAGTGCAGGTCCACGGGCAGAGACTTACTCGTGCCCTTGCCTCTGTGTGGGAGGGCAGGGTGAGACCAGAGGCACTGGGGAATGTCGCTGTGCCACAACACAGAAACTCTTTCAGACTAGGTCAGAGGTGTCATCTCCTGCGGGACAAAGGGAAAGGCTGGGCAAAGTGGGCTCACGCCCCAAACTTGCCCCGTGGGTCCATTGCTTTAGGACTGAGTGGATAATTTGCTGAATAGACATCTGAAACACTTCCCATGCAGAACAACAGAGCCTCTGTTTCCCCAGCATTGCTTCCACTGTTTCCTCAGTTCTTCAGTGCTTTTGGCCTTCTTTCCCCTAAGTAAACTTTTGTCATAGTTGTGTGGTTCTGAGCCAGATCTGCTTCTTTAAAGCTGATGCCCCTCCTGAATAACTAAGCATTGTTCCCAGTTTTTTTCAGTAGTCTGAGAACATTTCAGGTTGTGTGGCCATGAATGTATCTTTCCGTCCCCAGCGAGACCATTAGACATTTCAGAGCTCTTTCATTTCAGATTGTCTTTTCAGTGGCATCCTGAATGGATTATTAAGAACCTGTGGGCACAAGCAAAAATAGCTTATTTTATCCTGTTCGGCTGAGTCTTGTCTCTCCCAGAATGAGCCTTTCTAAGCCATGAGCTGCAGAGCAAACTGATTCCTGTAGACAGAATCACGAGCAGCAGGGCTGATCTAATAGTTGACCAACGCCAAGCAGAGATGTTCCTCAGCTCCCAGCTGAAGACCTTCACCCTCCCCTAGATCCTTCTTGGTGTTGGCCATATGCTTCCACGAGCCACTTCAACTCAACAACAAGTCTGAGGAATATTTAATTTGAGAGGAAGGGTATTCATCTCTTTCTGGGTTAGTGAGTGAAACCTAACCTCATCATATGGAAACGGGTTTTATGTTACAACTAATTTACTACAATCATGGGCTAACACTGGAAAGTGCAGTCTCCTCTCTCCAGCCACATATTCCATCTCACTCCCCTTTACGCATGCTCCAGTGACTGTGAGACTGCGGAATGAATCAGGTGAGCAAACAAGTTCAATGGAAAACCATCATTTTTCTGGTGGATTCGTTTTCTGTCGGATAAGCTCGTCGAAGCAGTTGACTTCAGGGCTAGCCACTGCTAGGTCACTAGTCACAAGGGGCTGTGTGGCCAGGGGAGGGAATGAGGGATGCTACTCTTACTCCTAGCTATGTGAAATTCAGGCGTGGGATTCCTCTGGTGCAAAGCCTTTTCTTCCAACATACTGTTATAATTTCTCAACTCCTGGTGTTCCTACCTTGCTTTTTGTGAACTAGAACTTGGAAATTGAGCTGTGGAGACAGTGATGTAAGAAGCCCAAGGCAGATAGCTGTTTTAGTTTCAGTCTGTATCTTTTCTAGGCTACAGTGCTCTTCACCTGTCTTCTTATTTATACATTCCAGACACTAAACATCAAGTGTTCGGTCGGTCGATGCTCAGTATACCAAACCTTAAAATAATAATGGAAAATATTGACTACAGAAGATCCATAACTGCTGAAGGCTCTCAGGTGTCTGACCATGTGTAATAAAACATTGCAGCCGGTGCTAATAAAAAGGCAGGAGGATAAGCAAGGAGAGCAAGCAGGAAAAAGGACAGAACAAATACACGTTTCCACTTCCATTACATAATGCAAAAATAAAATCCTTTCTGTCAAATATCAACTAAAATAGAAATCAAACATCTTGAGCACTGCTTGGAAGGATGCCACAGCTGTACTTTGGCCTGTGGAGATGAGAATAATCATCCCTTATTTGTCAAGCTGTCTTTACACCATTAATATTTTTAAATGCCTCTGATAAATCATCCGTTTCTTCGTACTATTTAAAAAGAAATCTTTATTTCCCTGCTCACTTATGTTGGATAGCAATTTTAGATGGATGAGATGAGAAAGAAAAAAAAATGTGGTTTTGTTTAGAGGGTGTAATTCTAGACTAGGTTAAGGATGAGGTAAAAATAGATAAAACTATGAGCCGAAGCATATTATTTTTTGTGGAAGGAGTGTGAAACACTAGTACATATGGCCAAAACCAGAGTTTGGTATGCCATTCTAGACTGTTCCAGCACAAAATTAGCTCTGCTTTGAGCTATATTAAACCTGAGTTATACCGATTTCTGGTAGTGTAAATTTGGGCACAGAGCCCTCAAGACACGAAGTCACTGAGGCAGAAAGCAGTCGTGGCTTTCAGTCTGCTGGAGGGCTTGTTGGGACCTGTGCTGCCTATGAAGTAGAAAGTGTTGAGTGGGAGACAGAGTCCAAACTGGCCCTGGATGGTGAGAGCAAACTAAAAAAAAAGAAAAAAATAGAAAAAAAGAATGTCCTTTGAAAAAGGAACACTTGTTTGACAGCTTGGCCACTAGAGATATTCACAATCCTGCCAAGTGTTCCCAGGAATAAAGGGAAATTTTAGGGCAATTAAATATAATATCTTTTCCCCCACCAAACTAAAAGTTAATGCTGACTACTTCATGAAATAAAACATCCGATTAGGGGTAATGAGACTCCTGAGGTAACCCCCAACACATATTAATTTTGAGTCTTCGTTAAGTGTTTATTTGTGAAAAAAAATAAAAATCTTTCTTTTCCTTGCAGCTCCTGCTGTAACCTGTTTACCAAACACTACTGGGACACCCACGCAAGCTTCTATAGAAGCCAGGCTGAAATTCAGAGTTGTTTACTTCCCCTCACAAAAAAAAATTCCAAAGGCAGCGATGACAGCAGCAGTCCCTGCTCTCCCACATGCTCAATTCCAGAGAGACTGATAGGAGTTGTAATTTTTTTAGGATGAATCTCTTCCTACACCTCCCTCATCCTTTTATTGTGCCCTATTGCCTGCTAAAGCTACAGCTGTCATCTCTTCCCCTTTAGACTAGGTCACCTGTCTTTTAACCGGGTGAGTTCATCTTATGATCTCCACGATGCTTCTCAGATTTTCACCCACTTCACAGTAACTTCCAGACAAGTTTTCAAATACCTGCAGCTGACATCAGCTGCTGCCCGTGAGATTCGGAAAGAGCAGAACACCAGCCAGAAATAGAGGCAGTTGCCTTAAATTCTCTGTGAGGACCAAGTCTTAGGGTGAAGATAAAAGAGAAGATTTATTTAGAAACCAAAAAAAGAGAAAAAAAAAAAAAAAAGCAGTCTCTCTCCTAGCAGTTGGAGATGGGTAGAGGTAAAACTCCTTGTGAAAGATGAGTCTTAGGAGAAGTGAGACAAGCTTTTATTGGCAGCTGAGAAAACAGTATGATAAACTATTCCAGAAGCAAGTACAGAATGACTTGTACTCAGCAGCCAAGTAGGATCCCAAGGGAGATTCTGAAATCTAACAACTACTAACAGTGCTGGTTCCGTGTGAAATGAGGGGAGAGTTCATAGCTATGAAGCCTGGGAAAGACAACTGTGATCAGTGGGAGTCTGTCCCGTGTGAAGCGGGCTGTACAATTACATGCATGGACCTCTTGCTACTTCAGGACCGTGCCATTTATTTGACATTATCATACCATGCAGAAAGAAACACCACTCTTCATTTGTTATGATTTATTATATCTGCAGAGGAGTTGTTCAAGGGTTAGTGGCAGGGCCAGGTAAGGAGTTATTTCCATAGTTTTGATCATCCACAGAATAGATACTGAAAGCGTGGTGAACATCCATTCTTCATTAGTGACTTAGTGGATGCTTTTAGGTGGCCAAGAGAAGCCTTTAGAGAGCCACCTCATCTGCTTCCCAAGTGGATGAAGCCATTGAGCAGCATTCTCAATGCAGAATTGGGGACTGTGTCTCAAATTCACATCAAATCGCCTTCCAGTAGATAAACCCTAACTACAGTCATGTTTACTCATGTCACCTCTCCTTTTTAGCTCAAACTTCAACAGAGTATTGACATGAAGTCATTAAAAGCCATGCAGTTTGATCATGCCACCTTGTGCAAGATAGGTGGCAGTCAATGAAAATAATCTGTCAAGAGTCCACACGTAATTAAAATAATTGTATCGCTGATGTCCAGGGCATTTGGAGATGATCCTGGGTGTTTTGCCTGTCTAAGCTTCTTGTGCCAGGAATTGTCTCTTGTGCCTTGTAAGGATGCAGAATCTTGCTCAGATTCAAGCTGCTTGTCAGAATTCCATACGCTATATGGCAACACCAGCACTGGAAATGCTTTGTTAAGAGCTGCTCTGTAGGCATGAACTTGGGCACATCAAGCACATATGCAACACGCACTGTACAGACTATGAAAAGCAACCAGCACAATCTGTCACGTTTTTACAGACCCTGAAAAATGTCATAAAGTGACAGCAAAAGAATTTGCATGGTATTGTTTCTCTTAACCTTCCCAAATTCCTTTCATAATCCCTCACCTGCCCTGACCCCACCCCAGTGAGAGATGTAGTCATTACAGTAGGAAGGGGGGTGGCCAGGCTGGGATCACATGGAATTCTTGTCCCCAGGTGCTTCATAAATCACACTTCGATTATCTGGTAATAAAGTTGGCAATGAAGAGGGTACCGTGGCAGTGAGCTGCAGGCATTTGCAAGTAGTGTTCACCCCAGGGAACCCTCTTACTCAGACTTCTTCCCCCACAGTGCTTCTTTGGTGCTTCTAATTCTCCCTTGTTTCTGATTTTGTTCTGGTTACTCAGGGCCTGAGTCATACACCTTGAAGTAACAGTCACCCTCATTTCCAAATTCAAGCCTCAAGGACACACGAACAATTATGGTTCTCCAAGAAGCTAAGGTTCAATTTTGCCAAGGGTTGGACCTTGTGAAGTGCTGGGCTTTTCTGCCCTCAGTTCAATAGCCTGCCTTCCCCTGTGTTTAGCTTTAAGCTTTGGACTCGCTGCTTGCAATTAAGCACATATTTAAGCCAGTCAGTAGACTGTGGCCTGAGCATACAGTACCTGACAGATTCCAGTCTTGCAGGACACTCGGGGACACATTTGTGCTAGGGTTGCACAAGTACATTTATTCTCTCTGCTGCTAACTCTGCCAAGTGCTTCTAGCTACCCTGCCTTCCAAGCTGTGACATTTTGTAAAATACAGTATGGTTCTGCTGTTCCTGGAGCATTTCCACAGGCGTGGAATTGCACCCAGCATGGATGCAGGCGGGATGCTTACAGCATTTGTGAGCACTTGTGTGGACTAACTGGGTTACTGCTGATAGGACTGCTCCCTGTCACAGGAGAGGCTCCTTCCACATTCACCCAACAGCCCGAACTCCCTACACGACCAGTACAGACAAGATGCTAGTGCTGGAGAAGGCACTATACTGTACCACCCCTGTGAGCACTGACTATACCATTCTGTTATGTGCAGCTGCAGACAAAGAATCTCATGGGGTATGTCTGAACTCCAGAACCCAGGAGTGCTTCCAGTAGTCCCAAGTCCAGACACATATCTCTGGTATGTCAGGGTGAGCCTTGGGTGTGCACCAACTTATCCTTTTGCCTCACCTCCTTCGCACCTTCATTTTATGGGAAATAAACTCAGGCCAAAAGACAACTATGACACATTCTTCCAGACCCCCAAGCAAGGAACACACTGCTGGGTATTCCAGACCTGCATTCTACATGTAGGCACATGCTCTGTGTTGGTTTAGGGACTGAAGTCCTTCTCTTTCTGTTAACTCACACCACTTGGCTTGGAATACAGGGGTTTTTAGATTTATTTTTCATGAAACACAGGTATTTCATAAAGAAGCTTGCTTTTGTCTCTGAAAAAGCAATCCTATCCCTATGGGATTTCTGCTGCTCTCAGGCTCTCAAATGCCTCGCAAAGGTGTCCCTTGCTCACTAGGGACCCACATAAATCTCATGTCCTGTGCATTCACGTGTGCCTTTAGGGCTGTCATCTTCCGAGACAAACAGTTGCCTCTCTCTTATGAAAACACACAGTCCAGGTACCAAGGTGCAGCATCTGGAGAGAGGACCACACCAGACTCTGCAGAGATAAAATCCTAAATTCATAACCCTCCTTCTTACCCAGCTCCTCTTCCCAGCCTGAACGCAGATGCCCAGAAAAGAAGAAATGCAGAATTTGAAGGATGAAATAGTACTTTTATAAGTAGTAGGCTAATGCTAGAGACTTTTGTAAACAAGAAGAGGACTCAATACAGGTTTTTAAGATTATTTATGCAAGGAAATAATACGGAAATTCTGTTGTGACATAAGCAGTTAGAAAAATATTTCTGACTTTGATAAATTCTGCCCTTAAAAATCCTTAAACCTTAAAACTTCTGCAGAGAGAATTTAGTTTTCCTTTCTTTTCACATGATTTTAGTGCCTGTTTGTTGCAGTCCTCATAAAGTATTTGCTGTTAATCCCACGTGCCCTATTACCCCAAGGCTTGTTGTTATCAAAACAAAATGCTGTGGTTTGTTTCAACATCTGTCCAAGGTGGGTTAGCTGGAGAAACTGTGTAATGTCCCTAGTTTCAGACTGACCTCTGGCAATCCTACCTCCTGGTGGAATAACAACATCATGTGCTCACTTCCAAACACCTGCCACGCACTCATTTTTCCAGAAGTAACAGTATGTAGGAAGGGAATCGTACCTCTCAATCAAACCCCACTGCCTCTGTCTTCTGGAGAGATGACAAACTTCTATTAACAGAAGGAGAACTGAAACGAGTCCTTTCCAATTTGAAGTTTCACACATTTACAGGAATATGCTAACCAAAGTTTGCTGAAAATAAAATGGAAAGTGATACGGAAGCTAAAGTAACTGCACGTGCTATATTCAAAGCCAGGCTGCGAATGGATTTCTTGAAATAACCAAATTTTAACTGTAAAAAACCTGTCAGAATGCATCACATATGAACACAGAAAGACAGACTGCAGGGAGATGAATATCTGTGATGAGAAAAACAACCCAACTGGCATGTAGAGGAATGCTTGAAGCCTCCTTTGTTATGACTACAGTAAAAATACACATCTATTTTCCTAGAATAACAAAGCATTCATTCTCTCTCCTGCTTGAAGCTGCTGGGCATTTGCAGCGTGTTATTAGCAACTGTACAAATGTCTTGTGTTTTGGAAAATCAAAGGATGTAGTGAGTAAAGAGAATTAATACCTCTCTATAGCCCTGCCTCTGGATTTGCTTATGTGTTTTGCTTTAAGGAATCACTAAATAAAAAGCCATCATCTGTGCTGGAATCAAGGACTGGCACCCAAGACCTCCATCGCTCAGGGGAGCACCTCATATAATTAAGGTGTGCAGTTGGGCTTCTTGTTATTGCTTGTGCTTTCCCTGGCTTTGTGATCCTGCAGTGGTTTTTCTGTCGAGTGGTCTCTGCTGGGGGAGGGAAGGCTCATGGAGCTTAGCCTTCCAGCTCCGGCTTAAGGAGCTCTCCTTGGAGAAGAAGGGAGCTGAAGGTCTGCACAGTCCCTCTGAGGAGGAGCTGGATAGAACCCCAATGGCTTTTCTTCCTAGGGTGGATATTCAAGCCGTTAAGTATTTCTCCTTGGAGGCCATGTTTCAGCAAGATGCACATTTAGTCCCCAGGGCAAGAGCTGGTTTCCTAAATCCAGAAGTGAATGAAAGGAAGGAGAGCTCAAAATATGTTCCAGTCTCATGCACACGAAGTCTAAATCTGGGAAAAGGAAGAATCTCATCTCTCCTCCTTGCCTTCTAATTTCCCACTGGCTGGTTCCAACAGATGTTGCTCTTCCTTATTCAGAGGTTTCGTTGCTAGGAAAAGGCTGCACCACTGCCTAACTCCCTCTGTTCCTGGAAGGGGAGAGAGAGATGCCTAAACCAAGCTCATAAATTATAGTCCTTGAGTACCTGCTTAGAGGTAAAATACTCAGCCTGAGTCCCCTGTGAACCTTCCCCTTTAGTACCTAAGCTTGAAAATATGACTACCATGCATATTAAAAAACTAAAAGCTCATTAAAAAGGCAAAGTATCTTTCTCTCCTTTGTTTATGCCATCACCTGAATGTTTGTACCCCCTCCCTTGCATGAGCTGGACTTGTGCAGTGGTCCAATACAGCAAACAGACTCCTGAGGAAACAAACTGCTTTCTGACAGGTTAGATTTTAGCTAAATCAGCTCCCTGAGCTTGGTTCATCTTCTGGTTCCACTGGCACCAATACCATGCAAGACACAAGGCCAAAACGTGCAGGAAAGAAAGAAATGTGTGAGTGAAGAGGGAGGGGAATCAGGCAGCTGTAGCCCAAATTTAGAACAGCTTATGCTGTGTTGGAATCGTACCCCAAGGTACATTTTGGGCTGTTATCTGCCCAGTGGGTTGCCATCCTGTGCATCCTGTAAAATCAATCTGTTTGAATTGCACACTGAGTCCCAAAATAGATTAGATATCACCCACTGTACGGTTTTGCAATTCAGAAAAGAAAAAAAAAAAGAAAAAAAAAGACTTGGCAATGAGCAAGGCCCAAGGGTGGGGTTTCATGTGATGCTGAACGCAATTTAACAGCTTGCTGCTGCTGAAAGGGGGCTCCTCATCTTTTTTCCCCCTTGCATTTCCTCCCCGACAGGCACATGCCATTAATTCTCACTTTGCACCAACTCCAGCATTCATCCTGCACGCCGTTTGCGAGTGGGTCAGTCTGGGCTTGCTAATCACAGCAGAAAATAAAGCCGGAAAAATGTGAGTGGTCTACTAACTGGGTTTGGGAGCTGAGTCAGCCTTCTGCATCATGTGGCATGGTTGGATGAACACCACACCCAGTGATTCCAGGGAAGGGGCCTGCAGCCCAGCTGGGAGCCGGAGGGTGTGGTAAGAGGAGGTGGGAGCAGGATCATGGCCTCTTGGCAACATGGATCTTCTAGGCTGGCTCATTTTCCTGCTAAATTGCAGTCCAGCTCTTCTTGGACTTTGCTGTCCAAAGCACATTAGCCAATGCGTGCAACTCCTGCGTCAGAGCCTTGCCAGACTTTCACTGCTGCGCATTTTGGGCCAGATGAATTTGCAGATCCTTGTAGATTCAAGAACCAGCTTTGTTCTAAGCTCTTGCGGGCAGCTTGGGCAGGCTGTAGAACAGTGGTGCAATGCGCTTCCCCTCCAGGAAATTCTGCTTGCTAAGGAAGCAATCTAATTACAGGCTTGAAGTGTCTGGGGAACCTGTATTGCCAGACCCCTGAAGAGGAGATGCAGTACTCCAGATGCTAGGCAGCAATGGTAGCAAATGCTGTGATGGAGCCTGCATTCAGGAGGGAAGAATGTCACTTCAGTGATGAAATGCCTACTTCAGAACTTCCTCTCTTTGAGCAGCAGTCTAGCGATTCCTTTGAGAAGAGGAGCTGACATTTTGTTCACTGTCAGGTCACAGTTTTTACAGGCAGCTGTCATAATAGGCCCACCTTCTCACTGCTGGCATTTATAAGCCAAGAGATTCATAGATCTGTTTCACAGGTCACAGATCTAGCCTTTCTCTGTTCTCCAAACAAAAGTGTTTTCAGGTGGCCAATAGGCCAATAGAAAGCAGAGCTTTCACACCTGAGGAGCAGCACAACCCAGTCTGTGTAATTACAGTCTGGAAAGTCATCCACATTCCTTGGAGAAAAAAAAACCCATTTAACTCTATCCCTGATCCTCAGACACCCAGGCAACAGCACCCACTCGGGGCAGTTGAGAACTGCTGTGATTTTGTAGTTGTGGTGGACACCTTTCTCCTCCTCCCACACACGAGTAACTTAAGCTTTCCGACATCCTTCATAGTTGAAGTCAGTTTGTCTCAGTGAAAATTCCCCTGTGCGGTACATACGCCAAGTTCCTACCAAGAGCATCTGTTGCTGAGCTGTTGTTGAGGTTGGACATTAGGAAGAATTTTTTCACCAAAGGGGTTGTCAAGGATTGGAACAGGCTGCCCAGGGAGGTGGCTGAATCACCATCCCTGGCTGTGGTTACAAGTCGTGTACATACGGTGCTTAGGGACATGGCAGTGGACATGTAGACTGGGGTTATTGCTTTGACTCGATGACCTTGAAGGGCTTTTCCAACCTAGATGATTCTATGGTTCTGTGGTATAATGGAGCTATAGGAACCTCAGACTCCAGAGTATTCCTCACAGAATTCTCACATTCAGTTCTCCGTGTTGCCAAGGTCTGGAAGGAGGATGTGTGCACTTTCTGACAGAATTTGGGAGGTGCATGTATTTCAGTAACGTGGCCAGTGATTTCTGAGGAGGAGACGTCCCGAGTTTCTTGGCAGGGATGAAAGACTCAGGTCTGAGCCACCCACTGGTGAGGCAGAGCTTCCATATTTTTCATATTCGGGATGGTGGTTACACTTTCTGCTTTTCCACACTTATCCCACAGTGTGAGTGGACTGCACCCCATTTCGGGATCTAGTTGTACAAAGGAGGATGATCTGTTGTGGCTGCCTTCAGTGCCTGGTGTGGAGCCGACATTCTGAGAAGATATTTGCCTTAGGCCTGCAGCATGAGTCTTCAGATATGCTTAGAATTAAAATGTGGTTAACTCAGTTTCTAGCCCAGACGAACTTTTACAATTAAGGAAGACATTGTGCAGTGAAATCCGACTTTTGTGTTTGTTTAGCTTTAGCTTCTAGGGAAATTACAAGGATGAGGTCATGCTCTGAGCATATGGGTGCTCTTGTGTGTCCGTCTGTCTTCCCTTTGCAAATAACTCCTGTCCATTTTCAGCCTGGTTTCACTTCCAGTTAGTGGTTTCAAACATACTGCATCCCTACATATTTCATCAAAACAGTTGCATATAGCAGAGGAAAAGTTTATAGCCTTATACAGAAGAAAATATATCATCCACCCAAGCCATGTTAGGCATAAAAGAATCCACACAGGAGAGCAATATTCTAGGTCCCAACCTCATGAAAAGTTTTAATCAGATGTGGCACCACCAGAGGATCCCACCATCAGATGAAAATGCACTGTAAACCAGGTTTCATTTGCTATGTGGCTTATGGAAATACTTGATTACTCAAGAGAGTAAAAACTAAACACTAATTTTGTCTGTCACTCTCACCTCCTCTCTTGCTTTCCTTCCTTTGCTGCAGGCCTGTAGTAGAGACCCAGATCCGGCGTGACCAGGAAGTGAGGGTTGATAATTAGGGATAGTGTGCTTAATTTCAAGAGAAAGTTCATGAAACTTATCCTTTGAATTGGAACAAAGAACATTTTCCTTCCTGTAGCCTTGTACGTTTTTGCTTTACCCCCACATTGGTTTGGTCTTAAGAGGTCACTGCACGTTTGGTACGTCTGTCACTCAAACTATAAAATATAATCTGCTCATAGGTGAAAAAAAAAGGCTTTATTAGAGAAAAATACTAGGCTTACAAATTCCGGTGGGCTTCTAGCTACTTTCAACAATCCACAGATCTCCTATCTTGTGTTGAGGGCCTTACCTTCCCAAAACTGAACGATTCATATTATAGAATTTCTTAATCAGGACGCAGTGAAATACTAACAGAAATATAATAGAAATCTCAGTTGCCAGAGAAATAAACTCAAATGTTTTTATGTGAATTCCTGGTGCCTTTTACTGACTGTCTTTGTCTGGGCCACAGTATGTCAAATCCTGAAGGCTGCAGGTAACTCTACACATATAAATAGCCACCAGATCTTCTGAAGTGTTTGTTTGGAGGCTTGTGGCTTTCACAGAACAAATACATATCCCAGAATCATAGAATCACAGAATCACGGAATGGCAGGGGTTGGAAGGGACCTCTGGAGATCCTCTGGTCCAGCCCCCCTGCCAAAGCAGGATCACCCAGGGCAGGCCACACAGGAACATGTCATGCAGGTTCTGAAGGTCTCCAGAGAAGAAGAAACCTCTCTGGGCAGCCTGTTCCAGGCTCCATCACCCTCACAACAAAGAAGTTTTTCCTCATGTTGAGGTGGAACTTCCTGGGTTCCAGTTTGTGCCCATTGCCCCTTGTCCCATCACTGGGCACCACTGACAAGAGCCTGGCCCAATCCTTTTGAACCCACCCTTCAGATATTTATAGATATTAATAAGATCCCTTCTCAGTCTTCTCTTTTCCAGGCTAAACAGCCCCAGGGCTCTCAGCCTTTCCTCATCAGAGAGCTGTTCCAGTCCCTTCAGCATCTTCATAGCTCTCTGTTGGACTCCCTGTAGTATTTCCCAGTCTCCCTAGAGCTCTGCGTATGAGTATGCAGGGACTAATGTTGTACTAATTACTAACCATATTGCAGTTTTACATCTATAGTACAACGCACTAGCTCTATACCTTTATTATTATGATTTATTCTCTTGACTTCAACACATTTACTCATATTAGTAGACAAATGCACTGTCCTCCCTATCCTGGTGAAGTAAGCAGCCTGAAACTGGAATTTGAGAATCCAGACTGTGAAACTGGAAGAAGTATCCCTGGCAAAGGCTCCTGTCAGAAGGATCTTCCCACCTAGGGTTTGCAGCCCTACCCTACCCAGGTCCTAGATGCCGTGTAGTAATCAGTCAGGGACCATTTGCAATAAGCAATTTGGAAGAAACTGCCCTGTTTAGGGAGATAAGAGAGTTTAACAAAAAATGGGCAGTCACAGTGGGCCTCAGTGGGATCATAAGCACGTGTCATTTACCAGCACAGGCATAGCATTAGCATCGTGCAGTTGCTAACATGGATGCAGCTAATTTGAATTTCTGAGGATAGAAAGAATCTCCTTTCAAGTCTGACTAATTATTTGCTTATCCATTTTGTTCTTTTAACGATGGGTTTACCATCAGTTCCTCCTTCACCTTTGAGGCCCAGCTGTCAGCATTTCCCATTTCCACAGCTTACCCTTAAACTAAGGTAGACTACTTATGCTAAGTAACAGTGATGTCAGCAAGTATTGCAGAAGCAATGCAGAACCTGAAAGAAAAGCCTGAACTCATCTGTGACAGATTTAAAAGCCTGTCATCTCTCAATGCAGGAACAAGCCTGTGTAAGAGAGGATTAGCTCCCAATGCATTTTACATTAAAATTCAAACACTGTCATAGGAAGAAGATGCTTTTCTTCTTTGTTTTTTTATTTATTTTTCTTCCAAAAGAAAACATTCCAGTGCATATTTTGATCATTGTTTGTTCTGCTTCTGATAAAAGTTTGTGGAGAAAAAGTCAAAATAATAAAATATTGTTTAAACAGGGCAAAACTTGAATAATTGAAAACTTTTTATTAGTCATAGACATATATTAGTCAACAGTTTAAAATAGGTTAAACCCTGCTGTTCAATGCTCAATTACTTTTCATTCCCTTTCCTTTATTGCTGTATTTTTATATTGTCAGGGTGTCTAGAGGCCTGATCCTGACAGAGCTTTGCTCACACAAAGGACTTAGGTTTGATGGGTTCACCTTTCTTTCAAAATGGTTCAGCTATGGTTATTATTCAAATGAGAAAATACTATGAATATATACTTATGATTACCGTGGGCAGATGGTCTTGAATCAGTTCACTGGGGTTTGTTGTTTTAATATATTACAGGCTTTAATTAACAGAAATCTCAGCCAGACATTTACCTATCAATTTTTCATAGGCTTCCTTTGCCCTTTTAATTGTAACAGCAGCCATGTAACGTTTAGTTGTGCAGAATGTCTATCCTAACATAACCTTTCATCAATAATTTTGAAGCCACCTGCAAATCGAGTGCTTACAGACAAATAATTATTCTCTCCATGCACTCGTCTGATCATGAAAAGAGATGATGTCAGCATTCCATGCTTTGCTGTAAAATATGATTCCTGCTTTACAGAGGAGGACAGTAAGAAGCACAGCTTAATCTCTGATTTTTAAAAGCTGTTATCAGGTAACTTGTGCCTTCTGGATGTGTCTGATTGTAGGTCCAGAGACTTTTCAGTTCCTAAAATGTGCTCTGGCCACGCTGTAACTGTGTATGGGGATCAGGTTCTGATGTACGGTTCTTTCCCCCCTTCCTGCATCCTGGTTTCCACTCAAAGGAACTTCAGGTGTATTGGAAAAGAAGGATCTACAGCGTGCCTCAGCTGGTCTCCATCTAAACAGACACGGGCATGAGGAGAGGGAAGGGGAAGAAGGGGAAGGACAAAGGAGGGACACAGCCTGAAGTATCCCACACATTGCCTGCTACCAACAGTGGTAGATCTGTAGGGTGAAAAACTTCCATGAGCAGTGGGGTCCTGATAAGGGAACTTCCTGGTAAATATGGGACTAGGACACATTTTTTTGACTCAGGTTTTGATCTATCCCAGTATCATTCTTTCCCTTGGTTCTGCTTGCTGAACAACCCCAAACCACCCTGGATACTACGGTATTACATATTCATATATATAATAAGAGGAGGGCCACAAAGATGATCAGAGGGATGGAGCACCTCTTCTGAGGGAGTCAGCCTGGAGAAGAGAAGGCTCTGTGGAGACCTTATAGCAACCTTCCAGTACCTGATGAAGGGGGCCTACGGGAAAGCTGGAGAGGGACTTTCCATAAGGGCATGTGGTGATAGGAAAAGGGGCAATGGTTTTAAACGAGAGCAGGGTAGATTTAGATTGGACATTAGGAAGAAGTTCTTTGTTATGAGGGTGGTGAGACACTGGAATGGGTTCCCCAGGGAAGTGGTGGACGCCTCATTCCTGGAAGTGTTTAAGGCCAGGCTGGATGAGGCTTTGAGCAACCTGGTGTAGTAAGAGGTGACCCTGCCATTGGCAGGGGAGTTGGGACTGCATGTTCTTTAAGGTCCCTTCCAACTCAAGCCATTCTGTGATGTTACGGTTGCAAAATAATACTCTGTGCAATTTAACCTCTCCTTTTTAGTAAACAACTTGCGATAGTAAAACTGAGAAACCAACAAATTTCCTTCCTATGATCAGTTCATCTATAACCTCTCTCTACAGCCACATTTCTTCTGTCCCTGATACTCATCTATAGATCGCAGGGTTTATTTCAGTTTGTATTTCCATTATTACTCTTCACCTATGAGAAGTGTTTGAGTTTCCCTGCAGAAGACTGGTATTTTTTTCTGGGATGTTTCAAGGGGAGCTGATTTACATCAGGAAATTGCTTCAAGGTGATCCATCTGGGACAGTCAAAAAGTTTGCATGCTCTGCACGTGCTGTGTAGACATATTTTGTTATTTGTTTTGTACTTCACTTATCACCTCTGTCTCACAAGCATCTCACCACCATGACCAGTCTTTGCCCTTTTCATAATAAGTGGGAAATAAATATATGGTTATTTGCTCTGTACTTCACATATCACCTCTGTCTCAAAAGCATCTCCCCACCATCATCAGTCTTCTCCCTTTTCATAATAAGTGGGCAATAAATACGTGATTTCCAATCGTGGCATCCCAAGAAATCTGGGAAGAAGGAGTCCATCCAAGCTTAATCAACAGCTAGAGACTGAAGGAGGCTCCCATGGGTCAGTACTGGCTTCCAGCTCTGAGGGGAGAAGTGGTAAATGACAAAAATGTATCCCCGCTTTGCCTGGAGGTATTGTGAAAGTACTGCTCAGAATGCCCTTCCTTCCTGCACAAGGTTAATTTTTACTTTTTTTTTCCCCTGAAGTAGAAAGCTTGTCTATTTTCTGCCATGTCCCAGGTTGGAAATGCAAAATGCTTCATTTACCACAGAGCCACTCGGCATCAAGTCAACGGGCACCATGCGAGATCTTGAACAGGATGGAATAAAAGCAACTCCAGGGGGTAATTTACTGACACATCCTACTTTGTTGACTGATGCTATCCAGATGCAGGCCTATGAATGTGCCTGGTCACAAGACAGGCAAAACAATGCATTTCGGCAAAGGTCCATTTCCATCTCCCCATCCAGCCTTTATCTCAGCCAGAGAGGAAAAAAATGGGATCGCTTCAAAGCGGGGAGTAGCATGTACTTGAAATATGCTGCCACATTTCCAACCAGCCCACACCACGGCTCCCACTACACAGCAGATGTGGCTTTTCTTTTTTCTCTTTCTTCCCTTTTCCCTCCACCCATCCACTTTTTTGGTCAGTTGAACTGATTAGGCCAACAAAAAGCTAGTTCAGGTCTCCTTCAAAGAGGCTTCACAGCCATAACAAATACGTGCCCTGAATCTACTAATGCCATGACTCAGTTAAGCAGAGAACTTCATGCTTTCTGCCATGGACATCTTTCTTCCAGGAGGGCTTTCTCCAGAAACATCAGTGAACATGTCCCTCAAGTACTTCATTACACCCCTCAAAGCTATCCTTTTGGAGAAAAGCTGACAACAGCTCGTATGCTGTCCTGCAGGGCTGTCTTGATGCCCGAGTTGTTCTGTCTGGTTTGCCTGTTCTGTTGTCTCCAGTTTTAAGCTTAACTGCTCAGTCCTGAGAGATAGGGACCTTCTGTCTTGCACAGCACTATGGTGTCCTGTGTCCATCGCTTCAGGTTTCTAAAAATGCATGCAGTCTGACTGATCCTAATTGCTTTTCTCCATTTCTAATGTTTAATCTTATTTTGTGAAATCCTATTCCCCCTGCCTAAACGAGTATGAAATTATACTCAGAGCACCAAAATCTGCAGAGATAGGGAACAAAAAAGTATTTCCTTGGTTTCTCATTAATTTTTGGGACTATAGTGTCTCCTCAAGGGCTCCTGCACACATGACTTTTGTGCTCTTTTGTCTACAAAAATACTATAGCCACACTGTAACAGCCTGCTTAGACCTACCACTCAACCTACCACACTGTAAGATTTCTACAGCTCCACCCCTAAACAGTCAGCCTTTGCCTGTAGCACATACAAGCAGTAAAAGTTCCCAGACAGATCTGCCTTTCCTATACCTCTCCCCAAGCAGAAAACAGCCCGCTTGAGATGGTACTGAGATAATAATCTTGTTCCTGTGGTGGTACTTCTGACGTCAGATAAGAACCTGTCAGACAAAAGTCAGTGGTTATAACCACAGCGTTAAAAAAAAGATCCTGTGTCACTTGTCATTTGGTGCTTGGCTTGTGGTGGCGAGAAAGCTTTCTGAAGTTGAGCTGTTCAGGGCTCGTTTTAGTAGCAATGCAAGTATATACCCAAATGGAATATGTTAGATTAGAAAAACAGACAAGCTGTTGGGTGACAATAATGCCAAAAGAAACTGGAAAAGATACTAATGCCTCGACATTGTCAGAGAGAGAAAAATGGGGCATACTGGAATATGGATGGATGGGGTTACTGGTTTGGTGGAGTACTGAGAAATTGCTCCCTGTAAACTGTCTTTTCAGCATCTCTTTATTGTGTTGTGTGAACGCACTCCCTAAGTGCTGGGCAGACTGAACACAGCTTGCCATCAGTCATAAGACATTGCTGCTCATGCCATGAGGGTGTGCTGCCCTAGCCAAGCTCATCCTCACTCACCCTTCTTCGAAGTGACACATGGCTCCCCTGAGGAGATGGACAGGCCAGGAGGCAAGTTCATGTTCGCGGTGGCTGTGGAAGTGGCTGGGGTTACCTGTCCTCCATGAGGGTGGGCCTGAAAACTTCTCCCACCCCAGTGACTGAAGAGCCCTTGAATGGCAGGTTCCTGGCCCCAGTCACCTTAAGGGAATGTGGGGGAATTTCTGACAAAGCAAAGGGGCCTCGGAGGAGCCAGTTCCTCCCTGGAAATACCCAGCTCGACTGGAATCTCCATTTGGCTCGCCTCACCCTATAAATCTGTAGGATTTGGGTTTAAGACCACCTTTCATACCATACACAAAACCCCTCCCCGTATGACGCCTCCCTTTTCAGTTTCAGAGCTCCCTCAGGCCTATGTTTCATACCTAAGACATCACATGGTCATCATTTTACTGCCTTGCTGGTGCTTGGTGTTTCTCTTCACCCATTCCCTCCTTAAAAAGTACCATATCACTCCCACCTCCCATTCTTCACAGAGGCACACACACCAGTGCACCCCATTTTTTCTGCTAGGATCCCTTCTTTTCCCACGCCAAAGGCTCTCTGGCCACACCATTTTTCCTTGCTATCTACCCTCCTACTCACTGCAAGGAGTTTAGCATCCTCTCATTTTTCCTACCCATGGCTTGGTTGCCCCTAATTTCCTTATGCTAAGGACTTCGTGCTCTTTCTTTTTGTGCTGAGGACTTTATGCTCCTTTTTTCCTTTTCAGTTCAGGCTTCCCCCAGGTCTTTCAGTCCCTACTTGCAGGGCTGGGTTCATACTCATTCCCCCACTATTGTTAAGGGTTTTTCCTGTCTGTGAGAGGAATTATCCAGAGTGTGGGTGTGTCCCAGCTGTACTGAAAGGACAAACACAGGGCACGGATGGGCACTGTTGTCTTGGAAGGTGTTAATGGCTTTTTGGTTCACTATACACTTAGAAAAGTGCCTGAGACTGTAGTTCTGATAAAAGGCTCTGTACCCTCTTCATTTGTTCTTCCTTCATTATTAAATATTTACTTAAATCAAGAAAGTTCTGCCCACTCGTGCCAAGAATACTCCTTGAAACTTGAGAAATAAATGGAAACTGTTCAGAAATCACTGCTTTAGAGAAAAGAGAGGCACCATGAGGCTGAGTGTAGGGCTTACAATCTCAGCCCATAACTTGCACAAAACAGAGGTGAAACCCAGGTTCTAGCAAATATGATAATGTGATTCATTCAAAGACGTTTTCATGCTGAAGAACATCTCTTGAGGCCTCCTAAACCAAAAGATGTGATGCCCCAAGCATACTGAGAAAAACATGATATGCCAAAACCCGTCTACCCATTCTTTTTTATAGAATACCTATCACTTTCTCCTTAATTTGAGTTTAAAATTACCATGAAAAGTGTCTTAATCTGTTTTAATCTCCACACTCCCGGTCTCATGAAACTGTCTATTTCTCTTGCTCTTTTTCCTCTGGTTTATTTATTTTGGGGTCCTTCTCTGTCATTCCTGGTTCATATTTGTTTGTGTTTGTTCTTGGTTTGTTCTTTGTCCCAATACGGGACCTGCCTCTATTGTCTTTACTCAGGCAATTCTTTATTGAAAGCAAATGGCAGTCTCACTGGAGAAAAGGCAATGGAAATGATCCATGGGTTTCATATTAGGGTCTTGCTTCTGTTGCAAGCTGCATGCAGGCAGAGATATTCTCCAATACACAAGGAGCCTCAGATTTGATTGCAGATGACCAGTTAAATACTATGTTTCCGTTTAAAACCTATGTAAGGAATTTTATTTTTCATAAAGTTTTCTATTTTTAGCCTCTCTCAAAAATGGGTTCCACTCAGAAGGGGCAGTATTATTTAGGAATCTAATTATTGTGCTATGAATTATTGAAGACTGAAGGTAAACTAACTGGTTTGTTGGCAAGGTACATATGGAAAAACATTGACCTGTGCCTCTGACTGATGATGGCTTCTTGTCAATCATTCCTTTTTGTTGCTTCCAGAAATAGCCAGGTGTTTCTTGGTACATAAATTTCACTAATCTTGAAAGGGGGTTATAAATTCCTTTTTTTAGCAGAGTGGAGATGGATGATTTATCTCTAAGGCAGTTGAGACTCATAACTGCACATCTTCAGTCAGTAAGGAATATTGCTCTTGACTTCAGTAACTACAGAATGAAGTCATAGGCAGGAAGACTTTTTTTTTTAATGTCTAACCCTCCCCAGAGGAGATAGTTGAGAATTATTCTCAGATTGAGACTATGGTTTTCTCTCTGAGTCTTGGCATTTCCTTATAAATTACCATTATCTTTATTTTTCCTGCATAATTTATCTCCTTAGTGCAGAGTAAGACATCCTGAGCAAGTGGGTAGTCACCTTGCCACAGCTTGTTTTACCCTGTGCTGGTGTAGTCAGTGCTGTATTATGTTGGATACAGAGAAGCTCATAACAACAGACCACAGGGATTTCCTGAGAAACTAGGATGTATTTCTTACATTTCTTTCAGCTTCTTCAGTGCTTTACCCTCATAATCATAACACTACTCCACTAACCAGCCTCAAAAATCTAAACAAGACTTGATTTCTTAGCTCTATAGCTTTAAATAATCCTAAGGAGAAAAGTGTTGAGATTGCATGCTATTGATTTTTTTGTCTTGATAAGCAGTCAAAAGATGAGGCTTTCTGGAGAGTAAACATATTTCTGCAAGTCCATGCATGATTTGAGAAGGTGCATTTCTTTTAGGAAATTTTCCTGAAGGAGGTTTTAAAGCAAGTTTAAATTATTGCCAGATACCTAAATCTCTTTGACCCAGGGGCAGTACTTAACAAGCAATATGCTGCAGCACACTCCAAATTTTGCTGTTATTATAACCCCATAATTTTAAAATTTTTACCTCTCCTCTCCTCTCCTCTCCTCTCCTCTCCTCTCCTCTCCTTTCTTTGATTGAAATTGTGAGCAATACTGGAAAGTCTGGGCTGCACAACATGAACAAGTCACACGCTGGGGACACATGCTTATTGCTGTGTTTGACTAGCATTTTCATATCATAAAGGAAACCTCCCTCATGCCAAGCATTCCTGGGGAAATCTTTCCTTATTCTTATTAAGCCAGGTGGTCTTATTGTACTTACTGATGTTTTTAAAAATATATAAAATGGAGTGGGCTATTTTACAAGGCTGTGCATTAGGTAGAAAGGTAATTAAATGTCCAAGCATCTTAAAAACATCTTATATCAAATGCAAAAGAAAGGATACCTCTGACTACTGCCGTAGGACAACTGATGGGTCTTATTCCCTGTTAGCAGTATTGTCCTGCAGCCCTTCTTCATTTCCATTACTTCTCCTGTCTTTCTAGGACACCCTGCCTGTCAGGAAATGGAAGGAGAAAAGGAACTGGTTCACACAGAGATTTCAGCATCTGGGCCATTTTACCCTCCCCCCCAACATCTTCATTCCCAGGCTGACAATGTCAGTTGTTAGGACATTAAGAGTGAGGCTTCCTTTTCCATCTGAAGCAAAGTGACTGTGCAGCTGCTGCCTGCAAGGAGCCCTTTCACTGCTTCTTCCCCTGCCTCCCCCACCAGCCAGCTCTGGCCACTTCCCTGGAAGCAACTCTAGCTAGGGATTGTGCAGCTGAAGTAGTGAGCAGCTCAGAGCTGGTCAGTGCAAGCTCATCCATCAAGCAAGTGCACTAATAAAAACCATAAAATAAATAAATATATTTTTTAAAAGAGGTATTGTACAGTTTATCTGTGAGCACACCAAGGCCTGGCCCATAGGAAGCAGTGAGGGTGCCACTGTAGCAACATGCAGTTGCCCAAAATTCAGTGTGACTGGAAACTTCTGAAGATATCAGGAGATGCTTTAAAGAGCAAGTCTGGGTGCAGCCTCTGAGTCCTGCTGTTTGGGAAGGTTTGTCTTAAGTGTGGCAGAGCAGGTAGCAATTAACCCTTCAGCACGAGCCATGAAGTTTGCTGTTCTCTGAGCAGTGCTGTGAGCCAACCACGGTGAATCCTGTTTGAACAGTAAAGAGCCTTTCATGCTTTCCAGTAACTCGTGCAGCTTGGCAGAAGTTTATCCTAAATCCCACCATTTGCTAGGTAGAATTAACCTTACAGCATCAGGCTAGAAACATCAGTTACCTTTTTTGACAAATGTTGGTAAGCAAAGAAGAGATTTGAAAAGAAACAAACTCCACAAAAGCTTTAGGGTATAAAAAAATTGAAATACCTTGACTAATAGAAATTTGGACAAATTCCACCCTCCTGCTTGCTCCTGACATTCCACCCTCCTGCTTGCTTCAAACACCCAAATGAACATCAAGGATGCTCTCTGAATGGTTTGTACCACAAGAGTGCTTCGGGGCACTGGGCTAGGTAGCTGGGTCAGACCACGGCGCGTGTGCTCACGCACACAGGGTCTGTGAGGAGACAACTGTAGGAACAGAAGAGCCACGGAACACAACGATATACAGCGAAAGTGGGGAAGAGGTGTGAAAACGAGGGTGCAGAGCAATGGTAAGATGATTTGGGCTAGTCAGATGAGCAGCCTGTCACTTCATCCCAGCAGAGTTCTCATCTCATCGGCACATGGGTGCGCAGGAGGCTCTATCCCAAGTCCCAGGACTGCAGAGGACTCTACTGTAGTAGAGTCTCACAGAGTGTGGGTTGGGCTATGAACACACATAACTTTAGTGATATTATGATTTTTGATGGACAGGAAACCTCCTTCCATGTGTGGGTGACTCAGGGTCAAAGGAAAGCAAGTTTGCACCAGTAATGATCTGTAGGACCTGCCATGAGATCTACCAACCAACGGGGACAGGGCTGCATGCAACCCAGGGAAGGCCTGGAAGGCCAAGTGAGGAAGTTTGCATTTAACACAGCAGAAAAGGAGTCAAAAGGACAGGTACAAAAACCTCCTGAGGCCTGAACAGAAATGTGAGCCTCTGACACTCTCTGCCAGGCTATATTGTGGCAGAGCAAGCTGAATTAGTCTTTAACCTCCGAAAGCAAGTGACCTGGGGTAAATTAACCACCTGCACCCAACAGTTCTGGCAGTCTAGGGTGCTAGGGGACAAAGGAAGAAGGAGTGATAATATAAGCTTAATAAAACCTAAAAGACAAAAGATATTTGCAGCGTGTATTTAATGTATAAAAAGGGGAAATATGGCATTTGTTGGGCCGGTGAGGAGAACGTAGAACCTGTGAGGAGAAGAGAGGACAAGGCATGCACATATTTTTTTATTTCTGTGAACGGAAATGAGAGAAGGAGAAGAGTTTAAGGGAAAAGAGAGTGAGCTTTCGAAGTTACTCTGTGTCCTTAGCTTCCCTGAGATTTTTTTTCTTCTTCTGTTTCTGATTTAGATTATAAAATCCCTGGGGCAGCAGTAGTCTTTAATTTGAGTCTTCTTCAGTACTGGCCAAATCACCCATGCTTAATGAGCAAATAAAATCTTCATAAATTAATACAAAGATTGCCTTCTTGCAGTCTGGCACTTAATAGATGGCACTGGGTTGGGACTGAAGTAAAAACATTTGAATTGAACCTAAGCACACGATCAGCTTTAAGAGAGGAGCATGGAAGACCTTCCATTGCCTTCAGATGAGGGAGGATTTGGCTCCTGTTGCAAATAATTCCATGAAATTAAGAGTGTGCAACTGGGTACTGTACACACAGGTACATTTCTGCATATTGCATATGGTAATTTCCCACCAGACAAACTACAGACCCAGTTGGGCAAGCTGTTGTGTCTTGGTGGACCCCGGGGTTCCACGTGGGTGCAGAAGCCAGCCATGCAAAGCAGCTTGCTGGATTATGATGTAATTCATTGCTGGGGTGCCAGTTAGGCACTCTAATGGGCTTTATCACAGCAGGGATGACTGGGGTGCTGGGAGGCACAAGCCAAAGTGAAATAAATTTGTCAAGCTTATTTCATGCGTTGTTGTAGTGGCTACACTTTAGACAGATTGTGAAAATTATGTTATTTTTAAGATGTGGGTTACAAAACTGCTGAGGGACTAATAAAAATTGGGGATTTTGCTGTAATGGTTGGGTCCCAGAGTATGTGAGAACACCAACAGTCTGCAATACCAACCGTCTGCACGCTAAGGAATGGCAAAGTTCTGGGTACCATTTGGTTTGCCAACTTCAGCAGGCTCTGGAAGATTAAGAAGAATATAGAGGCTGATAGATGAACACATATGCCTTTTGATATGTTTATTTCCTATCCTATCCTATCCTATTACAACAGTAAATGCCATCTTTCGCCTTCTGCTTCAGCCATCAGGAATTCACATTCTTTTTCTTTTGAGTTGTTACAGGAGAGGTAGATTTAGAGGTGGTAGCAGATTTAACTCAGGACAAAATTAAAAAACGAATGCTGCCATGGCCATATTCCCCCATCTAAGCAAAAAAAAACAACGTGGAAAAAAATTCCCGGATGAACACATCAAGGAACAGCAAAAAAACCCTAAAAAATCCTTTTGCTAATGAAATAGAATTCCCAGTACAGGGCTTTATCACTGGAATTATACAAGTCAAACCACCATCCTTACCTGTGTACTGGTGTCTAAGATTAAGCCTATTCTTAGTACAAGTCCTTGCAAATGAATTCAGGGATTGTGCACAATGGACAGTGACAGCAATTTTTTTACAGGCCATTTGGATAAGAATCTGGTACATGAGACTTCTCTCAGGTGGAGCTGAGGGGGCTGTGCAGAGAAGGTGGGTGGAAGGCAAAACAGGACAGAAAGGAAGAGCCAGCCATGGTGTGAAAAGCCTTGAAACAGTGTAAATGGATTTCAACTTCCAGCTAAGAAAGCAAGCTGAAGAAATGTCTGT
Organism: Chloroceryle amazona; assembly: GCA_027560015.1. Lineage (NCBI taxonomy): Eukaryota > Metazoa > Chordata > Aves > Coraciiformes > Cerylidae > Chloroceryle > Chloroceryle amazona. The sequence continues at coordinate 26,024 of JANHFX010026215.1, forward strand.
CACAGAAACGACTTTTGCTTGTCTCCTTCCTCCCCTTTTATAGACATAAAACTGGGAAGCATGGTTGAGGGACAAGTAAGACACCATATGAAAACATCATGTAGTTAACGAGAAACAAGGGGTAGAAAAAAACAATTAAAAAAATACTGTGACACCATATGGAACTTTCCACATTCAGTTACTTTTAAAAGTTTTATAAAAGAAACTTTAAAACCAACTACATTCTCCTCACCTCAAAATAGAATCCTTTGTTGGAAGACAATATTATTACTTAAAACTCCTGCAGTTTTACATGTTTGAGTCCACAGATTGTCTAGTACAGCATTAAACACTGAGGATCCTGCTGTAAGAGACAGCACATATTTGGAATTGTAGATGGGCAAGCAGAGATATGGCTTGGAGCATTAAGAGAAAGAGAAAGCGAGTCCCAGTCCTGATGGATGTAATTGCCATTTTTCACTCAGGGTAAACAAGGAATCAATGAGATGCCCCCTTTTTAGTGTCAGTTGAAACAACAGAAAACCTCTGCCCAAGGACACAAACACACAGATCTAAAGAGTGCAGGTCATCTGTTCCTAGGGGGGGCTGAGATCTGATAAACAGTGGGGCAGGAGACTGAATGGAGCTTTGTACATGAGAGAAGGGGCAGAAACATGGAAAAGAACGAGAAAGTTGTCTGGGTATAAACTGAGGTGCACCTACTTGCCTGAGAAAAAAGAGGCTGTGGTTTTGAGAGATGTAAGGGGTTGATTTAATACTTGTATCTATGCAGAAGCATGTATACATCTACACTTGTATCTGCTCCTCCCCACTTCCCCCCTCCTCCTTGTTCTTGGTTTCATAGGCTCCCTTTTTACACTGGTGCTGGTCCTTAGATCTCTCCAAACTGACATAAGTCACCAACCCCGGGTCATACACAGGCACTGGGTGTGATTGCCGATGGAAGGAGGGGAGTGCAAAGAGTGAGATGAGGGAGAAGATGAAGGGCAAGAGGAGGAAGATGAGGGAAGGTTTCCTTTTGGAGTAAAAAAGCCATTCAGTTGCCTCAGCTGCCTGCAACACCACAGCCTGAAAGCACAGTCTGGAAGGAAGGTGAGGGTTCTTCCTGGTGCTTTGTTCTTCCCGTGTTCTCTAACAGAACCCAAATATCCTAAATTCTCACTAGTCAAAAGGTCAGAAATGGCAACACCATAAGGGCACTGCACTAATCCAGCTGTGGCAAGCCACCGTGATTTGTAAACATGATTTGAGAAGCAGACAGAGTATATTTGATCTAGAAAGATAAGAGTGTATGCTGCCCCAGGGAAAGAGTTGGATATACTTTGACATAGATAATAAAATGCCATGCCTTAGCCTTGACTGTCCTTTGCATACTCATCTTTCCATGAGCAATATCTGAAGATGTCATAAAGGAGAAGAAAGCAAAACAAAACTGAACTGCAGCCTTTGCAGGCTAAATATTCCTCTGAATACACCATGTGCCTGCAGAGATTCCCACTGGAGTGGCAGCAGAGGTGTCACCTGGTGCTTTTCTCAATCTTGGAGTGGGATAATAGAGTCCCACCTATTGGAAAACAAAACAAAACAAAACAATCCATAGTTGTAGCCTGGGAAACTGGAGCTCATGATAGACTTATTAAAGAACTTTATAGTTTTCACGTAGAATGCTCAAACACTTTTTAATGAAGGTTCCTACTAAAGCAAAACCTCTAAGATCATACCAAATATGGTCAGAAAGTGCCTAGAGAAATCTCTGTATTCTGTCTTCCCTGTCACCCATGACTTTTTATACTTCAGTGAAATATCTGCAGATGATTCAGTTAAACTCCGTCGAATTTTAAGGTAGTTAGAATGAATTCTTGGAAAATCTGAGATAATTTGCAGTCCTGGGTGCAAGCTGTAGCATCAGCTGCTTTATCTTGAGGTCGTGTAAAATTATCATGGTTTGCTTTGTGGATTTTTTATCTTGATCAGAAAAAAAAAAAGGTCCTTAAATTGTCCATATATCTTTATTTTAGGATGATAGCACAAACGAGGTGAAGTTAGCTTTTCTGTCAGCCATTTTAGGTCAACAATTTTAAAGGACACCGATGACTAGGCAGATAGCATAAGGACAATTCAGTCGTGGTGCCACCTAATGCCCTAGGGAGAAAGGCCAGATTTTGTCAAAGTCAGCAGCAAAGCACCCGCTGAGCTCAAGGACTGTATTTTGCTTGCCAGGTATCTTTCTAAGAGCGACAGAAACATTACTCCACCAAGCTCTTGCCAGGAAATCAACTCTACCCAGGTGAGTCACCAAAATGTAATCCTTCTTGGAGCAGACTGGAACCATCCCCACAACACGACTGCGTGCATCACATAGTTTTATCAAAGAGCAACCTGCTCGGGATGGCGTGTTGGGTTCACTTGAGTTCTTACAGCCACTGCATCAGAAGAAGGGGGAAGACAGAACCTCCACTTTCCCTGTTCTCGTTTTCTTCCCGATAGGTTTAACAACGGGTGAATTTCACCTTTATTCTGCCTATATAGTATTTTGAGGATTTTCTTCCCAGCCATAAACTTTAATAAAAATCAAAATGAAATGGCAACCTAAAAAATGCAGACACTGCACAGGGTGAACCAAACAGTCTGGGCCACCCCTGACCCCCCGGGGGTGGTGTCATCCCTTGTGAGGCTGCAACCCAGCAGCAGGGCCGGAATCGTGCCAGGGCCCGGCAAGCTGCCGCCGGGCCCGGGGCGAAGGGCGGACCTGCCCCGAAGGCCTCGCCGAGCAGCCAGGCCCGGGGCTCCCCTTCGAGGCCAGGGTGGGGGCACCAGGCTGCTGCAGGCGATGCCACCCGGGGGCACAGCCAGGCACCAGCAGAGAGAGTGGGCCCCGCGGGGCATGCAGCCCTCGGCCGCCGAGAACGGAGCTGAGGTGGGAGACCAGCCCGGCCTGCGACCCCCTCCCCGCGCTGCGCCGGGCCAGACCGGGCGGAGGGCAAGACCCCCCCGCCCCCTTTCCCGCCCCCC
>JANHFX010026216.1:0-20179 GCA_027560015.1 Chloroceryle amazona
GGCTCCTATACGAACAAAGCCAGCACTGTACGCCCTGTAAGGGCTCATTAATATTACAAGCGAAGCGTGGGGAACGCGCGAGACAACTGGAGGGTGATGTATAGGGTTGGGGGGTTTTCTTTCCTGGGGGAGGGGAAAGATGTGAAATAATGCCCGCAAAGAAATCCTGAGCAAGCTGATGGCTGTAAAGAAGGTTTCCTGATTGCTCTTGTGGTAACCCAGGCAGGCTGCCCGGTACATCACAAAAGCAAAGAGCTTGCTATTTAAAGAACTTTTTTTCTCTTTAAATTGTGGGGGAGGATCGAGAGAGATGGATGGGGAAGTGAAGGAGGAACGTGGCATCCAGAACGGCAATGCACGTTAAAAGCCATCAAGTACTGTCACAGGCGTATGTGGGGCTAATCATTCATACTATTAATTTTGTATTATCTTTGGACAAAACTCAAGAAATACAGAAAGGCAGGAGACTGTAGCATTGTAGCTCCTGCTTCAGGGTCTGAAACCCTGCAGGTTTTGCCAGTATTTCAGATACAAAGGCGGCAAAAATCCATTTATCATCTGGATCTCCTGTTCCTCTGCACCTCACACCACCACCTTTCGGGCTCTCGATGGTTCCCCTCTATCACAGACCGGGTGAGGTGATGCATTTGTGTGCTCTGGCTCCAAGAACCAACAATCCCAAAAGCCCAGGGGATGTTTTGCCCACTGGATGGGATTCCACCAGAGAACAGAGAGCTCCCTCTTCTTCTCCCCGTCTCCTGGGAGGAATCCCTCATCTACTGACACAGCAGCAGTTCTGTTGCTGATTTATAGGAAGGCACTATTTTTATGTTTGGTGCCAGGAAAGCCTTTTGACACAAATGCAGTAAAGCTAAGAGGCAGATACTTCCTTGGTTCCATGTCCCAAACCATTCTCTTCTGTGACCATGAATGTTTTATAGGAAATTTCTCACTTAGAAATGAAGAGGTGAGGTCCTGACCCCCCCAAGACTTGGCTTTTCGTACGTGACCAGTGCCAGGGAATTCAATGGAATTACTCAAATGAGCAAAATTGGGCACGTGCTGTTTACAGGACCCATGCCTTAAAACCAAATCTTGCCTTTAAAGCTTCAAATGCCAAGCTCTTGGAGTTGTAAGCAATAACATTTGACCTCTCCTACCTTCCTGATCCAAGGAAAAGGAATGTGCTGTGCTCAGTAACTTTCTTTACCTGTGTGGCGAACGCATCCCTCTCTAAAGGTTACTGATGTCAAAAGTGACCTTTTTTTCTCCAAGACATGCAGTGCTGAGAAGTTCAGAGCAATGTATTATGTAAACATTTATTTACAGGAGTAACATCTAAAGTTTCCATTTTACCTCAGGGTAACCTGATGCGTATTAAAGACAAGTGCTTTGAAAGCAGACCCAGCCTCCATCCAACAACTGACCAGGAAAAATACTGGAAGGTGTTTCTCTTCAAATAGACACGGGCTCAAAGAGTCCAGAGAGTAAACAGTGCTTTAACCAGATCAGTGAGTATCGTGTGAGAAAGGGCTTCAGATATTCACTGTTGGTTCTACCACATCCAAGAAAATAACTCGGGCCTCTTTAACATCAACCACACACCATCCTCTTCTCTAGGGTGTATACCCAGGCACATCCTATTCACTGATCTAGAACAGAGGAGGCAAGGTCTTAAAAGCAACTTCTGATGCAAAACTTGTGAGGACAGCGAGATATTCTGGTCACAGCAGAAGGGTTTTTTTTCCAATTCCAGAAGAAAATTAAAAAGTTCCAAATTTACCACCTAGAAGTAATTTGGCTTTGGCAGGAGAGGCATGGCCAAAGGTGTCCAGCCACATAGAACAGCCCCAAGGATGCAGGACCTCAGGAGTGGTGTGGCCAAGCGTCTCCAGCCACACAGAACAGCCCCAAGGATGCAGGACCTCGGGAGTGGTGTGGCCAAGGCTGTCCAGCCACATGCAACAGCCCCAAGAATGAAGGACCTCGGAAGAGGCATGGCCAAGGGTGTCCAGCCACATGCAACAGCCCCAAGGATGAAAGACCAAGGGCTTCTGAGCAGACCCCAATACCAGACTGGGACTGTGGCAGCTTCTTAATCCTCTATCAGCCCCCCCCAAAAAAAAAGAGGGAAAAAAAATCCTCAAAACAAAGCACTGAAAAAAGAGTCACTTGCTTGATTTTATCCAAAGGCATTTGTGAAAACATTGAAAACTGCTGCCAAAGCTCATATGCACATTTTGGGTGTAAATCATCTGATTTTAAACCAAGCAGACGAGAGTTTGCTGCAACCACAAGCTAGAAAAGTAATGAAAGGATTCCTTTTTGTTCTCCCCTGCCCTAACGAGGTTTTATTTTAGTTTTACTCCTGAAAGCAAGCTCCCCTCACACATGGTGTAAACGCACCCAACAAAGAGCCAGTAAGCAAGCCAAGAAATGTTTATTCCTTAGTAATGCACGAAGGTAGGAGCTGGAAGCCACACTAGACAAAAACGAGAGAAAAGCAATTAGGATTCCATTTGAAATCTGACTAGAATTCCTTGGATACCATTTCTCTATGAAATACTGGCCTCAGTAGGATCACCACTGAGCCAGACTTGGGGAAAAAAAAAAAGTGCTTTCTGGGCATTCTTGTATCCCTGAAAAAAAAAAAACAAAACACCACCAAAATTCCACTGAATTCCTCGCTGTTGGAGAGGGAGAGGGGCCAGGATTAAAGCAGAAACCCTCTGTCCCCAACTGCAACCACCACAGCAAGGCACAGCAAACGGAAACCCAGCCAAAGGTCAGCTAGAGCCAGCAGGATGAGGAAGATCACTGCAAGCAGTCTGCAGGTTCTTCACAACTGAGGCCCTCTGTTCTTTAAAGGAAATGACAGCTTTAAATAGTGGGGGGAGAAAAGCGCTTCTGATATACGATCCAAAAAAAAAAATAATCTTTGATTCTCCATTGATTTATCAGCTCTCCATCCACAGGCTCCTCGCTAGCAACACGAGATCTCCCGACTGGAATAAACGGTCTCTAGGGGCGGTGTAAAGGAGCATCAACAGAAATTGGGATGTGCCCGGGAGCATTCCTGGAGGGTATGACACGGAACATTATCTTTCTTTCAAGAAGGCAGATGCTGAGACCTCAGCAGCTTGACTGGGCCCTCACTGTTGTAATTTTTTGAGTCATGATAAAAAAGATGCTTAAAAATAAAAATAACTATCGACGTAAAAAAAATAAAAAATAATAAATCTGATGCATGGTTAAGCTACTGGAACATTGGTGTTTGTTTTGTATCACGTTTCCAATTGCAAACTACTATAAATAAGCCACCAAACAAACCTCCATAATACCAACTGGTACTGCAGGACAACAGGGCATTTTCCCCCTGCCAAACAGTTATTTTATTGTGCGCTCTCGGGCGTGCAGAGCAGAGTAATCTTCTGCTGTAGCTATTAAAAATAAAGCATAAATAGTTGGGTATTGTGTGCATTCAACGAAAAGTTGGGGAGAAAGAAAAAGTTCCAACAGGAGTTGCTTTTGATGCACACGAGTGATTGTTGGAAATAGAGAATTCTCTAAAAGCACACAGAATTATCTAGAGTAGCAGAGGAGGGCTCAGAGGGGAAGTCTTTTCTTCCTTCCTTTATTCTGTGTAATTCTACAGATCCTAGATAGGTTCTTCAATCCCTAAAACCACGCAGAAAACTTAACTTCTCTTTTCCATCCCCTCTCCAAAGCGTGAATGACAACACGACACTCGGTGACACTCAGCATCTAGCTTTGCCTGACACACGAGGGCTTCCAGCACACAACAAAGCCAATTTCACCCGTGAAAACCAGCATCTATCTTACAGCTGAGCTACCACTGTCGAGAGCCACTAAGATGATAAAGAAGGGACTGTTTCACAGTGCCAGACAGAACAAAAACCAAGCTCACAAGCTTAGATTTATCAACTGCAAAGTTTGCTTCGGTAGCTCAGTGGTGAATTGATGCTTTTTATTTTGGAGATGAGGGTTATTAATCGATGATACAATGAAAAGAAGATGTATTAGAGTCCAGGCTGACCGCAGGAACTCTGTTGCCATGAAGACATGTCAGAGGGATCGATAGAGCTCCACTATTGCTATCAACTCAAATATTAACACTAATAAACCCTTCAAGGACTCCTGATGTTACCAAAGTACTTTGGGTGAGGAATCGTAACATTTTCATTGAATTCCCTGCAGTTATCTTCAGCTTAAAGAGTCTTTAAGGCTTTCCTTTTCCTGCTCTTCCCAGAAACTACAAGGACTGTGGCAGTTTTCTTCTCTTTACACAAGTGAGAACTGAGATTCTCAATACATTCCTTCAGGAGATATAAAAAACCAAAACCAAGCTGCAAGGTGCATAAACAAAGTGCCAGCACACTCCATACTCCAGCTACGCCCGACATGCCACCTGATTTCTGCACCAACACTGGGTAAACACAGCTAAACGAGCCTCTTTTTTAATCAGGTAGACGTATCAAGAACTAAATCCCTTTTTAAAGGCTAAAAGACTAGAATGTACACAGCAGCATTTTTTCATGCCATGCTTTTTAACCTGTGGGCTGCACCGGGGTGGGCGATGCCGTGCCCAGGAGGGAGCAGATCCCTGTTTTATCCTGAGCTCCAATCCCCCAGCCCCGCAGCAAGCAGGCCAGGATGACCTCTGGTGGCATCTTCAGCCTGGGAACGCTGCACCACGGAGCACCCAAACCACCACCAACCTCCAGTGCCAGGGCAGGACAGCAACAAAACCACGTGCTGCAGAGCCCAGCGCGTCCCGCACGCTTACCTGGGAGCCCACCGCCGCGGCGGGGGGGAGGTGGCCATCTGCTTACGCCGATTCAAACATCCCGTAATACTCGTTCCGTGAGTTTTATCAGGGGAAAAAGTATCGCCTGGGTGGTGGAAGTCACACAGCGCGAGCAGGCGGCGTGGGGATCTGAGCATTCCTTGGCCACGGGCCACGTCCGTGGCGCTCGTTAAGGCGGCCGCGTTTGTGACCGAGCGATCGTTCGGAGCCCGATAAATCTCCACGCGAGTGTTTGCCACTCAGAGATGGGGAGCAACTGTTCCGGACCCTTCGGAACGTGCTGCGAGCAGAAGAATCACAGCGAGTATCAGCAATCCCAAGAATCCCCCCTAGACCGCTCTCCAGCGTTCACGTTTTCAGTTAAATTCCCAGGAGTGTCAAACACACAAGGGCAACGACTTCAAACTTGCCTCCAAGCTACGTCACCCCCAGCACAAACTCCAACCATTCCAACTCCTCGAGAGTCTGTCCAGTACTTCCAAGTCTTCTCTTCCCCCTACCCCAGGTCTCATTTATCTGCACAGACAGCAAGTGCTTTAGCCAAGGTTTACGTGATCTCTTTTTTTTCCCTGGAAAAAAAAGAAAACAAACCAAAACCAACCAACAAAGCAAAACACCAAAAGCAAAGCTGCAGCTGTTCAGGGTTCCTTGGAAAAGGAGGAAGACAGATGTAAGTAGTTATTCTCCAAAGATTCACAAGGATCAGTGCCTGAGCAGCATTTTACTCTGTCCCTCATGTGACTGTTTAATTAGGTGTTGATTCACTCAGTCATGAGACACAAGGAAACAGGGCTGCAAGCCCTAACGTCAAAGAAAAAGTAATGCCTGTTCTGCCAGTTTCTGTATTAGCAAAGCACAAAGGGGACATCCAGTTCTGAGAAGCAAACCTCGTGTTTCCTTGCCCATAAGCCAAACCATCAAATCACTGCAACCATTCCGTATGGAAAAAAAAAAAATAAATAAAAGACATATGAATTATTTCAGAGCACGACGCTCGTGAACTCCCTGATTATTCCCCGCTGCAAGAGCCGAGACCGGCTTGAGCATTCGCAGCGCGAGCTCCGAAGGTCTGCGAGCAGGGTGTGTGCCCTTCCAGCTGGAAATCCAGGTCCGAGCCACTTTGGGATACCACGTTTCCTTCTGGGGTTGGTCTGTTTGTCTGCTTTCAAACCAGACTACAAGCTATTTCGCTACGGCTTTATTCCCGGTTGTTAAGCGAATTTCTCAGCCGCCTTATTAGCGAAAAGCTTTTCTGTTATGGGGTCCGGTTGCCGTAGCAACGGGCTTTTAAAAATATCAAAGAAATGTTCAGCACATGGTAAACCAATTTCCCAAACTGCGTGTGTTTGTAGCAGGAAAAGCTGGCGGGCGATCATTTCTATGTACTCAGTTCACCCCAGGATGGATGCAGGGAGAACGGCAAGACGCCGCTTGCAGTCTGAAGCCTGGTGTCGTAGGGAACTGCGGGGAACTTCAGCTCCCTCGTGTCACCAGGTCATTTGTCAACAGTCATATAAAATGAACAGATGATGATCATTCTCCCAACGGTGACATTTAAGCTCGGTGTGTCACGAAAAACGCATTAAATGCCAAAAGCTTTTTTTCCTGAAGGGTAACACCGCCTTAAACCTTTGATTCGTAGCATTTCGGCCGCTGTGTGCTGGTACTCTTACCTTCCTCCTGCGTGTAGATTTGACGCCAAAAAAATAAACATGTTAAGAGTCCGGATCAGCAACTTATTTAAAACACATGCCTAACGCTAAGCACGTGAGCGGTGTCGTTGGGAGCGGTGGAAGTGCTTACATACTTAAAGTAAAGCACCCGGCTTAAGCAGAGTGCTGACTCAGCCCGATTCCCCCCTCGGATTTCACCAAAACCCCATCTCAGTTACACAGGAACAACTGCAAACTAAAGACAGAGGATGATTGTATAAACCAGTACAACAAATTCCTATCTACGGCACGAACTCCCAGGCTGGCCTACGGGTACGTGATGCTCCTCTACACCGACGTCCCACCAGTGCTAACGATCGAGCCTCGCCGTGAAACAACCACCGTCTGTCACCGCGGCCTTTGTCACTTGTGAACTAAGCATCCTCCAGCACCTCCGAAAGTCCGAGGCGATGCTTGGCCCAATTCCGCCACCCTTCTGTGCACAGAGCGGTGATTTGCTTCCGTGACACCTCTGTGCCTGGGAGCCCGTACCCAGACCCCTTCATGAACCCTCAGAACGGACTCATGAGAGGTTTAGTGAGTTACAAGACTACTGCCAGGCTCGGAACCAGGAACACTGAGGAAGGGCTTTCATAGATCCGCCAAATCCCATTAGCGAATACCTAAGGTGGCCTGGATCTATCCTCCAACTGCTTTTCAGGAGGGAGGACTCGTCTGCCTTGGCTCCAGCCCAACCGAACATCCCTCCCTTACTGGCTCTACGAGTTCAACGGGCCCCTGCCTAATCTGCAGAAGGGATGAGATCTTGATTTGGGCAGATATTGCAGGAGCCCCACCACTACCCCAAGGAGCCCAGACTGCTCAATTCTCCAAGGCAAGAGTCACGCTGCTCAATTGTTTTCCAAATTAAGCATGCAAAGGTGACCTAAAACTATTTCAGGTAGATCTATATAGAGCAGGCACTAAAGACACCACTTGACTTCACTTTTATGTAACTCATGAGGACACGAGGACAAATAAAAATCAGATGCTTGAATAAGCCATGTGACCATCCAACTTCATTTCATATCTGGAAAAAAAAAGAACCAAACTCTCCATCCTGCCAGAATAACGAAGCCAGAAATGCACTAGAACGGTGAGGTGCCAAATGCTTTGGTTCCCCAAAGCAGAAGAGCACTTCAGCGTGTTTTCAGCTGTCAGCCAGGTAGCGGTGCCTCTCATTTTAAAGGAGCTGCTCAATCTTTAAACCAAGCTTCACAAAGCGCTCTGCTGGGTTTGCCACAGGGGGATTTACTCACTGCCACACTCAGCTCTGCCCTCTCACATTTTCTGCCGTCCCCTTTGGTTTTCTAAGTGTCACTTACAGTGAGATTTTTCCAAGTCTTGGGTTTCTAAAAATGGTAGGAATGAAAAATACAGTGTAGGACTGACCATTGCCCTGTGATGATCAAACAAAATAAGCTTTCTGACACAGCTCTCCCTCCAGAGGGATTTTTGCACTGCAGAACACCTGAACTGGTCAAGTCTTACTGAAAACTCCCCAAGACAGGTCCATGCAAGCTCTGAGCACCAGCTGAAGGCAGCCCCTCGGTGTCCCCACAGCTTTTCTTACTGTTAAAATCTTGGTCTCTGATAAAGAAATGGCAGGGTCAGCTTGGTGGGCCCTCCCCGGGTATCTGCAACTCACTCCAAACACACACCTTCCTTATCGTGGGATTGAGCTGGAACACACAGTTCAAAGCAGCCCTGTCTCACAGCTCACAGAATCAACAGGAACACTTGATAAAACTTACATTGTTCCACTGGGAGAGGTTCTACTTAATCAAGGTATATATATATATGTATTTAGTGCGTGTTCAACGAACCCCTTTTTGCCAGCGGTAATGGATTTGATGAGAACGTAGCTCCAGCCACTCCCAGCCAACAGAACTTGCCAGCAGACGTGGCTGGAGCAACTCCTGACTGTCCCAGGGGGTCTCTACTGGGACTGCAGCAGGACAAGCCATTTCTGACCAGCTCCAGTGAGCTCAGCATCAGCTCTTGCATCTTCTGCAGCTCACAGAGTGCAGTTCTGCCATGAAGAAAACAAAACAAAAAACCCCAAACATGTACTGCTTCCTCTCCTTACGGAGTCGCAGACTCAACTTTGCTTTTTCAAACAGTATTTTCTTGCCTCATCTTTTTTCTGCCTATTCAGTCTGTCCACACAAGCATCTGTCAGATGTGGGAACTCGAAGAAGCCTAGAGCTGCAGGTATCCTGCTGTGAACCCGAACAGCACCACATGAAGCTATTTATTCTGCTGCATCAACAGGAAAGAAAGGCTCACGTGCTGGACAGCAAGAGCTGTCAATGCCACCAGAACATTTTGGACTGGGTTGTTTTGTTGAGGTTTTTTTCTTAACTTTTTTTTTTTCCCTTTTTCTTTTTGAAAGGAGCTGTTGGCACAGCAATCGCTCACTGGGCGCTTCCTTTCCCTTTCCCCTTCTGATGCTAGCACATGTCATTTGAAGTGACACAGCAGTAACCCCAAACAGGATGCTCCCTGCTGCTTTGTGGCAGGAGGAGGAGGGGATGGTAGAGCACCCAGAGGAGACCTGCACAAAGGAGAGGTGGCACTGCCTGAGCTCTCAGATGGGACAGAACTAAAAAGAGAACAGAAAACTGGAAGGGAAAGTGAGCTGGGCTTTTAACTCTTCTCCTCCTCTCTCCATGTCTGTGTGTAAATACCAGCTTCCAAAGTACCAGACAACAGGGACAGTGATGAGGAGGGAGGACGTTACGAGGAGCAGGGAATACCAAGCAGAAAAATCCAATAAAATGTAGGTATTAAATCACAGCAGCACCACCCAACTGCTTCCAGCTGCACAGGGCAACTCCAAAATGCTACCACTTTATACTCATGACACCCACTTCACACCCAGCATTTCCAGCCCCAGTTTGCTCTCTTTGTCCTTAGCAGCCATCACCATTCACGTCAACCCCCCCAAAAAGGTGCCCACTGCACTCCTCTCCCCTCTGCTTCAAAACTGCAATGCAGAAGGTGCAGCCAGATCACCTCCCAGCCCTGGTGCCACCTCTCCATCAGCAGATACATCAGTGCTGGTCTCCAGCTGCCCTGGGCTGCAAGCACCTCACTGTTAAACACAGGGAACAAACTTATTCTTTTCCTCCACAAAACATCATCATCTCTTGAGTGTAACTGAGCTGATTTGTCCTGCTAGCTACTAACAGAAAAAGACCAGTCTTTAAATGAACGAATATCAAATCCTGGTGGGGAAACAAACACACCAGAAAAAAAACCCAAAACACAACCACAAAAAAACCCAAACCAAAACCCAACCAAAGCCCAAACACACACAACCCCTAATACTGCTGTCTTGCCTTCTGACCCCAAGAAGAAAAAACTTCTTACACAACCACAAGCTCTCTACAATCCTGAGCATTCTTCAAGTGAAAAAGAAAACCTGACGACGTGTTAAAATAGATACATTATCAAACTAACCAGAATAATTCATTTGAAGACAACTGCACATTCGGTACAGTGAGAAAAACACTGAAATTTAAAGCAAGTACATTAAATCAAAGCGATCTCTTTGCTTCTCTTAAAGTCTGATGAACATTTCTGTTTATATAAGGATGTAATTCTGTTGCAGTCTCACAACAATTCGCTTTGATTTTTATGTTGGTTTTCTTTTTTTAATTCTATACCCTTTTAATTATGTCTGTTTTGGCAAAAAAAGAGGTCACGAGTTCACAATTAACATCTCTTTTATGACTAGAAAACACACGTAGTTAAGAAACCAACACGCTCATTTTCACAGCTGCTTAACCCTCCATGCTGACAGTAGAACAATTTCCTTTCCTACTAAGAAAGTAGAGTAATTTCCAGTAACTCACAGCCGCTGAAATATGTTTAAGTACTGAAACAACCCAACCACCTTTTTCTGTCTTATTTGAGTTCTGTGTCAGAGTTTGGGCTGAGTTGAAATAGAAGCGCAGTCAGCGCTCTCGGCCAATTCCCTGTCCTAACATTTGAGGCATTTCTTTAGCTGTGTCTTAGGGGGGAGTACTGTTATTTTTCCTGTAGGAACAAGAAAATTCTGGCAGACTTCTTCCTTAACAGCTTCTCAGATGTTGAGATAATGTCATTAAAGTAGAAGGAGCGTGCGAGGAGAGCTCTGCAGCCTCTGCTCCCCGCGCACGCAACCGCACCGCTTATCTGAGCCCACTTTCCACGAACACCTGAACCAGCACTGGGTTTCTACCCATTTCTGGGATGAAGTCTCACAAAAAAAAGAGTAAACAAATTATTCAGCCAACTCTCCTAAAGGCAAGATGATTTTCTAGGTGGGGGACAAAAAAAACCCCATGGGGAATCTCACTGCTGTTGGCTAGTCCCCCTTCCCAGCTCACTGCCCACCTGCTTCTGACTTCTCCTCCTCCTCCAGAATTACCCCCAAACGTGGCAAACCAACTGCTGAGTCCTTTGGAAGGCTGGTTTGGTTCCCCCCCCAGGACAAAGCTGTGCAAGGAACACACGAGGTAAGAGAGATGTGGGTGTGTAATAGACAGTGTGTATTTTAGTAGCAGGTAGAAAGCAGAATAAAGGCAGTAAATGGAGATTCTGAGATCCTGGTATTCCCAGGAGGCTGGGAGGGGCCTTTATTGTGGTCGGTCACACTACAGCTGTTCCCTGAGCAAACTGTGAAGCCACCTGTCTGCCGTCTTCTTCCACTCTGGCTGTCCCCATGTCTCTTCTGATGTGCCCACTGCAAAGAGCAACACGAGGCAGAGCCAACCCAGAGCTTCAAGGGTACCCATGGGCAGGAGGCACCCAACAGCACGAGCAGGATTTTCACCCAAGTCACAGCAAGCCAGCTCACTCGGACTGCTGTTCCAACAAACACTGCCCCTTCTCTCTCCCGGAGTGGAAACTGGCACAGGAACTGGGGTGAAGATACTGCTCTGGCTTCAACGGGCACAATGCCAGGACCTGAAGTCAGGGCTGAACTGAGCTCAGAGTTTTTTCATTTATCAACTAAACCAGATGGCTGAGAACTGTAATTTGGCTCAGAACTGTAATTTGGCTCCTGTTTCTTTCCAGTTATGTACCACACAAACTGAAGGGGTTTGTAGAAGGTTTGTGGTACTGTTAGAAGTTCTGTATTTTGTTGATGTTCTGGCTGGAGCAAGGGAAAGACATTTGAAGATGCTGCTAAGCAGATCTGGAGGAGCATCAAATACCATGAACAAGCAGGAACTGTAGCTGCATTACAGGAAATACGATTGTTTCTGTTGATGAATTTTACTCATTTTAGGCCAAAACCACCACTGACGATGTTGGGGAAACATCCTGGAGAAAAGAGGGAAGGATCAGTGCTGTGCCACGGGTCATCTCCAGGCTGCGAGATCGCTGCTTCCAGTGAAGGCCACCTCCCAGCTCTGCACTCTACAACTCATCACGGGGTTGTTCAGGTGCTGAGGGTGCCTACAGCCGAGCTTACTGTTACCAAGTGAGAGTGGCATCACTGCAAAGAGTCCTTCACCTGCACAAAAGGAGGCTTTCTTGCAAGGCCATAGTTTCAAAGGTAACTATGAGATACAAACTGGAGGGTACCCAGAAAATCACCCCAAAAGCATCAGGCAAGACGGTTTAAAACAAAAAGCTTTTACATGGAGCCAAACTGCTTCAGTCCAGAAGTTTACTCACTCGACAAGGGCTATGAAATGAGTTTTTCAGAGAAGACAGAAAGCTCTGTACAAACACCGTGGGCTCAGGCTACACGCACGCACCGCTCGCGTTCTACAGGCAGCTTGTGCGGAAGGTCTGTGCTGCACTTCACATGTTGGAACAGGTTTCTCTGCAGCGTATTGTATTCTGAAGAATGGTATCTACAGAAGCTATCAGCTGAAGAAAAGAAAAAGGCTGCACTTCTTACGCAAATACACAGAATTACCTGAATTAAAAGCTTCGGTCGAGCACTAAGCAACAGCACAAAGCGTTGCTGTGAAAATAAATCAATCCTTTTTGAGGCAGACTACATCGGAACCGCTCACTTCTACGAAGCTCAACACATTTGGGTACATATATGTAGAAATAAGTGACTAATCCTGCCAAGGACTGCCCCCTTTGAATCTAATTGTTAGGGTCACCTCCTCAGGCCCAGCAGCATCACACATGTACCTTGTGGAAATGAATTTTTTCACAGGGATATTCCCCCTATATGAATCCTGTTACCACTCGGTGTAAGGTGGAGTGGCTGGTGCACTAGCGAGTCATTTACCTCCTGCTTTTTATAGGCATAAATCTTTATTCCTCCAGCAGATATTTGGGAGTTTAATGTTCTCTATCTATACCACAAACCACAAAATTTTTCGAGTCCTCAGAGATGAATTCTGCTCTTGGCCGATTCTGGAAGCCCAGCACAACCACGCTGGGGATTCGCTGGTGCAACTGAGCTCTGCATTTTTCCTGACGTTACTCACAAACATGTGATCTTGCAGACATTCTGCTCCAGATGTAGCAACAGGAGAGAACACAGCCTCTGAGCATGAAACCACCATATGCGCTACTTTCCACTCATAAACACGCTTCTAAAGTGGTCACCTCCAGCATTCAGCCAAAATTACACCACCAGTTTCAGGCTCCAAGTCACACTGGACCAGTTTATTCCAGCACAGAAGCCTGAATTCATTCAAGCTGTCACCATCAGCATACACTAACTCAGAAGCATACACACAGCAAAGGATAAAGCCCCTTGAAAACACAAGAAGGACAATCCATCAGTCAGCCGGGGGAGAGGATCATCCCAAGAAAGCAAGGTTTGCCACGTGAGCCATGTAAACACACTTTCGGTCACCAGAAGACAAACGGGGAATTGTTTCAGAGCAGATGACCAGGTAGACAGACAGGTACGTAGCTCTTGGCCCATCTTCATGCCCCTATGACCTCACTTGGAGAAGGAAGGAAGGAAAAACCAGCACCTCTGAGTTTGCAGCAACACCTTCTTACAACACTTGCCAGCGTAACCCAAATGAAGAGAAGCATTTTTACTCTTATACCTACACATACACACAGAAACCATGGCAAGATGTCAATCTACTCTTTCTCCCACAGTGCAGACACCGAGCCAGCTCCCTCTGTCTGCACAGCACGAGAGCAGGGTCTGTCAGCCCTGCTGGGTGAAAGCTGCGGGGCAGAGGACAGCAGGCACCCACACATTCCAGAGGGAAAACCACCACACTCGCTTGTCTGGCACATCCAAGAAAAAAAAAAAAGAAAATCTTGAAGTAAAAAAATCAAAGGATTCTCCTAAGCTGCTGTCAAGATCCTAACTAGTACCACGGTCAAACGCCTACCTAGTAGAGAGCCCAGTGGTAGAAAGGCAGCATGTGATTCACTCGCTACAGCTGCTCCTCCAAAAGATTTCTGAGTTAGAGGAAGGAGGTGAAAAGCTGGAAGGGGAACCAAGAAAGCGGCTGCTCCAAGGGCAGCTTAGTGAGGCAAGAGACCTCAGGCCATCTTCAGACAACCTGTGCCATCGCGGGGGGAGGAAGCGAGGCTGCAGGCTGGGAGGAAGCTGAGCACACGCTGACGGCACCGGCCTCGTGATGTCCACTGAGGGCAGAGCAACCTTGTGATGCCAAGTTCTCAAGTCACCTCAAGATCCCTACCCCCGTGGGAGATGCCAGCGTGAAAGGCAGTAAGGGTGACCCTCAATCTGCGTGTTTGCTCATTCTGCATCTCTACCTCCTTCTAAAATAGTAAAGAAAACACGAGCAGAGGCTTTTTCCACTCCACTATTTTCCACTCCACTCCAACATTCCTTGTTCCACAGGCGACAGGAGGAAGCTGCAGTCAAGCAAGAGCCAAGCAGGGCGAGCTCCCACCAAGGCAAAGGAAACTCTTCCAAGGCACAAAGTCAAGTAGGCACAAGCACCCCAACACTTTTCACATGACCTGGTCATTCTCTGTGTGCTTAGCACGATGGGGGTACCAATCCAAGTTGGACCTGACTATAATACGAGTAAAAAACAATCACCAGCCAGACCACCGACCTCTGAAGCACAGCTCCTTCAGGCACCGGACAGACCCAGCTCGTGGTGTTGCTGTATCCAGAGCTAGCAGGGAATGTTCAAGGACACGCTGGATCTCTCAGCAGCGACACAGGCTGACCTGGAGAAGCACTTGGGAGACCTACAGAGCACGGTCAAGGAAGGCTTGGAGAGGTGGCCCCTTCAGCAGAAGTGGTCACAAGTTTCCCTGTGCTCTAGAGGTGCTGATCTGGCCTATTCATTTTTATGTGGCTGTTTCCAAGAGGGAAGTTGACTTGAAGTACTGAAAGGTACATAAAAGCTCAGATGACAGGAAATGCAAACCAGAATTTGGCAAAAACGAGTACTTTAGAAAAGAAAAATGTATTCCCAACTACAGGCCAGAAGTCAGCAGAGCGATAGAGAAAAGTGCACATAAATCAAAGTGAAATATTTACTGAAACTTGCTACACTCACGCTAAGGAATACAACCAAAAAGCCAAAAACTTTTCCAGGGATGTTACAAAAAGAGAGATGAATTCTTGGTTTTTTAAATAAACCCCAAAACTTAAGGGCCATTAAAGAGCAGAAAAGAGTTTAATAAAAACACAAGAACATTTTGGATGCTTGAAGATTGAAGATTATGGGAGAAAAGCTTTTGAAATTCATCAGATAAGTGGAAAAGACAAAAAGCTGGAGCTATTACAAAACAAAGTCCAGCTCAAGCTCGTTTTGAAGACAGACTTTGAGGTGGTGAGATTCCAGGAATTTTACAACTCCTGGTGAAAGACTTGCAGAATGCCAGAAGTGAACAAATATCAAAACACGGGATTTCATTGGGAGCAGATTTTGGTCAGACTGGCTTGGTGCAGACGGTGCTGCTGAGGAGCAGCTTTACAAAGCCTCGTGAGGCACTGTTAGGAGATGGGATTTGTTCGCTGCGTCGCTGACAGGGACCGACAGAGATTTGCTCCCCTGGGTTCAGCCGGGCTGTATACAAAGCTACCTGCTGTTGATAGAAAAGCCTTTGGGTGGAGTGGGACACCTCGATTGCTGCAGACGGTTAACTCAGTAAGAGCTTCACATTGGTTTGTTAAAGCAGTTGTTGAAGCGCTCCCAGACCTGGTGGCACTGCAGTGTCCAGACCCCGCCAGCTCCAACTCCTTCAGCATCTCATGAAGCCACGTGTTAAAAATGGAAAGCAACGAGGCAATCTGCAGTGGTTACTCCTGCTCTGAGCACGGGAGGAACAGAACAAACACCGAACGGTCCCTGTAACAACTCCACGTCCTTTACGTCACCAGTACCAGCTGCCTTCAGAAATAATGAGAAAATTTACCAAGAAGTTTTGTGGGTAAAAGCTTGACTGGAAAAAATCACTGTAAAGACAACTTTCATGTTCCTCCTCCACCTTACTCCAGCCTCCACTTTAAAAAGTCCCCAGTTACACATTGTTAGATGTCTCCACCTCTTTGCAGTTGATGTCAAGAAATTAGCTCTTGGTTCCAGAGGCTGTTATGCCTTTGTAAGAAAGCATGTAGCAGTTTTACTGAATAACAATGACCCTGCAGAGGAATTGGCTCGTGAAGCATCTTTGTATCGTGCTCCCCATTTCCAACACTAGGTTTATTGCAATTCCCTTGAGGAATCCCGCTGCCAAAACTTATGTGAAAGGAAACAAATCTCAGGATACCATTTAAAGTCACTGCCACAGAGAAAAGAAAGACTCTGGGCTGATGGGGGATACCTGCCTAGACAGATCTCAGGAAATACTACATTGCAGCCAGCCCTGGGCCTTTCAGATCTCAGGAACCTGGCAAATTATTCTCTCAATAAAGGAGCAGCACATATTACAAAAGGACCCCCCAAAAAACCCCCGTTTCCAGGATGACCAGAATTTGCCTTCTTCACCAACAAAGAAAAGAACACTGCAAGTTATTTGTTCCTCTATCTTCCCACTTTCCAACTACGCTCATCCTCAGAAATACCCAGATAACCAAAGCAAACCCCTGAAGGAAGAACGTGCCCGAAGCTACTCGGCGCCGTTGGCAAGACTCGAAACTGGAAGGGGTTCTTTCAAGCTTGAACAATTACCACACAGCTGTACCTCTACAACAGGTGCTTCAACAAGAGCAAAACCCAGTTTGCAAACATTGGTGGAATGCCCCTTGGGGTGAAATGGTTCTTTAGAGCTCCCTAGGTTAACAACAACAACAAAAAAGACACCGAAACTTTTCTTGAGCTGTAGTGTAAAAAGAACTGCTAATTAATAACCCCCTCCAGCCCCCAGCAAGGTGGGAAGACATCCATGGGACCAAGTATTTGAACTTTACACAGAAGATGGGAATAAACACCCAGTTTCCCTCCTACAGACAACCCCAAAAGGTCCCAGTCCCATACATGGGACCATTCCTCTCCCTCCACAGTCAATTAACAGTGCTCCAAGCCCAATTAAAACCTCGGCAGCCACACTCCCCTGCAACCCCTCCCAGCTGTATTTACCCTCGGCCCACGTATCGCAACAACAAAGATCTAACGCCCGGGACCTCTCGGTAATTTCTTCAGCTCTGGGCTCGTTCTGCTGAGCCAGTTTTAAAGCTGGTTGAGGTATCGGTGGTTTAGCAGCTCCCTCTTCCCTCAAGCTGACCCCTAGAAAGCCAGGAAAGAAATAGTAGCTGGAAAAGGGTCTGCGTGGCAGTAATGACACAGAATGCTCCGGGCGACCGTCTAACACCCAGCAGAAACGCCTGGGGGGCTTCTGCTCACTCTGAGGAAGTTTCTATGAGGTTGTTTCCATTTTACTGAGGAGATGGATCAGAAAATTCTGGAATAGGGCTCCTTTAATTGCTGTTTAAAAATGTATATCAATTTTAGACCCGTACAGCACACAACTCATGGGAAGAGCTGTTTTTTTAACAGCAGGAATACTTTGATTCTAAAAATCTAGAAAACAATGCACCTGAAATCTCATATTCCTAATAACTTCAGCAGCCCAAGGCTGGGCTGAGCTCTCCTGTCACCAGCCAGTGCCAGATGCTACAATAGAGCCAAGAGCTCCTATTTATAGCAAAAGTTACCCTCGGGGAAAATCCACTCACGTGAGGATTATTTGCAGTAGACAGCGGGTACTCTACACCTTGGAACTTCAGGGTTTGTATCTTCTCTAGAATACTTGCAGGTGTTCCTGTGTTTCTTGTAAACAGATTTTACCACTGAAATTTTCAATATTCTTGCCTGCCATGAGAATGTTGAGCTCTGCAGAGAGATTTCAGTCTAAGGGCCAAGCCTGCCAACTACCCTCGGTTAAACTAAAGAGCTAAAATATTAATGTGTGGTGGATCTACTGCAATTTCCTAAGGCTTCTTCTGTAAAATAAACTGCTTATTTATATAACACTGAAAAAAAGAATGGCAAACTGGTACCTCAGGAAATACTAGACCCAGACTCAAAATTTCACTGAGATTCTGGACAGGGAAAAAAAAAACCAAAAAGCAATAAAGAAAAAAACCCCACCAAACGCCCCCAAAAAACCCTACAAACAACCCAACAATTAAACAAAATACATTTCCTCTGAAAAGTATTATTTTATTTTTGAAGCGGTGTAAGCTCAGATTAAGTAGAATTTATGTCCTGGTAGATTTCCACACTAAGCCTGATGGAAATGCAAAATATATTCATAGTCAGAAGAAGAATGAGCATCAAAGTGATCCTTCAGCGCTCTGCTGTCCTGATGTCACTGCCAGGAGTGGTTGGGCTGTTCTCTCTAAGTACATATTATTCATAAAATACATATTGAGAGAATTTATGGGTTTGGGGTTTTTTTTTATGGTTGTTCTACAGTCTCCTCAGTAAGCAGGCAAAGCTTTTGAAGAAAGTCAGAAATAACAGCGCTCGGAGTCCGTGGAAAACGTGCTGTTATTTGGAGTATAAACAGATACCAGCAGATCAATCTAGAAACACAACCTTGCCCCACTCAAACCCGCTACCTCCAGGTTCCCTGGAACCAGGACTAATCCAGAGTGCCGGCTGCCAGTCTCTAAAGACCCAGTTGTACTAAAGAACTTTCTTTTGCGTATTATCTGAAAGTTTCACCGGTAACTGATAAGAGCAGACATAGCAAGGATTAACTAAAGACTTAGCCCCACTTGGAAAATGAAAGCAGCCTGGAGGTATCTGTGTTAGTCTTCAAAACAGAAAACTTGGCTCTTCTGAGTCAGAGCCGGGTCTCCCACCCCACCAGAGCCTCAGTCAGAAGAGCCGTCAGCCTCCTCCTGGGATCTTATACCTGTGAGTCTGCCAAAAAAACCCCAAAGAGCTGCGAATTCACTAGTTACCCGTTGACAGTTTGCATCACAAAGTGAAACGGCGCTGTGTAAACGAGGAGGGAAAAGCAGAGAGATCCATCTTCTTTAAATGTCACCCCCAGTTGGGCACAGAACGGTGCAGGTGAAGCGGGAAGAAGAGACCTTACCGAGCGCTCACTCTGGCTCCCTTCACCACAGGCATGATCCCCTCATCTCTGCCCCAGCACCCGTGCTGGAGCTGTTGAATAAACCACCAGTCCCTCTCCAAACCCACCAACAAACAAAAGTCTTCACGGCGGGGGAAGAGGGAAGGAATTACACAGAGCAGCCCCAGTGCCTCTTCCCCACCAAAGGGGCTGCTCCCAGCATTAAGGTGACACATGAGGTGACACAGGCATGATGGAAACGTTTTGTCTCTTAAAAAAGATCATTAAAAAAGGAACCACCTGGGCAGTAAATAGCGGAGAGGTGTGAGAGCAGCTGCATCTCTAGAAGGTGTGTAGCACCAGTTAAAACACCAGACCCTTAGGTTGGTCCAGGAGTATATCCTGACTCTACAAGAGCACAAAAACACCCCTCAATATTCTCTGAAAACCCCAACGCTTAAATTACTGCGGATACACCATTAACCCTCTAAACTGCTCCACCGTGCTGATCATGTGTAGGCAATCAATCTGAAGGCAGCGGGTGGGAGGAGAGCTTCCCTGCACTGTTAGAAGCTCTCAAGGAGCGTGGAACTCTTACTAACGAAGCGTGCTGCATCCGCATCCATGTCAAGAGCTGCACTTTAAAACGATTTTGCAGGTGATCTCCTCGCCACGCCAGCTGGGATTAGGGCTGGGATGCTTTTGAGCATCAACGTTCCCCGCTCGTGGAACGGCGCTTATTTTAGACACAAAAAAATAACCTGTTTCCAAACAAACCGACCCCTGAGGAGGCCCTGGGTAGTTTCTAGGCCCTGGCGTGCGAGCAAAACCCTCTCCCCGGAGAGAGTCCTCACGCAGGACCGTGATTCGGAGCCTCCACTAAAACTCCACTGAGGGGTTTCGTGACCTCACGGAGAGGGCTGGGAAAGGTCTCCTAGAGATGAGCTCCCCTTCCCTCCTCCCCGGGTTGCTCTTGGCACCTCTCCGCGGATCCAGTTTTTGTCGCGGTCAGAGCATGACAAATTTCACCAGAAACCCTACACCGCTCTTGGCAGCGGCCAAAACTTCACGTTTTCTGCCTCTTTCCTCCACGTTTCTGAGGTGGCTCCCTGGGGATCGACAGCTGCTTGCTCGCCTTGGGCGGAATGGCGCCTTCCCGCCCCCCCTCCCCTTCCCCTGCCCGCAGCATCCC
>JANHFX010026217.1:0-50524 GCA_027560015.1 Chloroceryle amazona
AACCAGTACCGAACCCAACCCCCCTCATGGTAAATACGTCACAGTCACCACTGATGATGTAGAGCAGGCACCGGGGGTCCCAGACGGGGCCCCGCAGCAGAGGGGAGCTGTGTTCAGGAGCTGGATTATGCTATTGGATTCAGGAACACGGGATTGAAGGCAGAATGGACAGACTCCTCCTTGGATGTTCTGGGGAAGCAGTCCAAGAGGGGAGAAGAGCCCGGGTAAAAGCCCAATAGACCCTTCAGATCCATCTCCTCGCTACCGAAAAAAATATGGCGTATAATGGGATGGAATACCTCATTGAACAGTTGGGGGTTATCTGGGGGTTATCCTTCTTAGGTGCAGTCTTTTTTTCCTTTCTGCACCACTCCTGTGTGGTACACACCGTCCAGCCGTGGCCTTGGTCTGCATACCAATTCTTGGTAGTAACTCTAAACATGGGCTGTTATCACTGCTGGCAGCAGACACTGCGAAAGCATGCTTCTAACTTCAGATAGTGCTGTTAATTAGAAGTACTGAACTGAAAAGTAAAATCACTGAACAGAATTAGTCCTGTTTTCACCCAAACCAGGACAACAGGTTTCTCCATGGCAGCCAAGGAAAGTTTATCTTATTCAGTCTCAACCATCTGTGACACAACAGGAGCCAAGCAGTGTGAAAGGTGTGACACCATGGTGCGGCCAATGTGGCCTTGGGGAAGCCCTGGTGTAGTCAGCAACTTTCCCTGTTTCCCTCAGTGCCTCCACTGGCTATTCCAGTACTGCTGAAGGGTTTGTCTGTGCTTCCTCCCCACCCCCCTAAAGCCCCCAAGGCTGAGGTGACATTTCCCCTTGTGTAATGTTGACTGAAGGTCACAGGAGCTGGCTTCTGTCAAGCCAGGGCCCTCTGCTCCTCCTGAAGACATCCCCCTAGAGTCATGAGAACTAATGAAAAAAAAGAGATGGCGGAAAAAGATGCCTTTTTTCCACTTTGGATGTGCCTTGCCCTGCCCGAGGGAAGTTGTCTGCCAGGAACAGTCAGGGGTGGCAGGCTCTTGGGGCTCAGCAGGATGGCTGCCCCTGCATCCAGCAGTGTGCTTTCTGATGAAGCGGGGCGAAAAGCAGCAGGGAAGCAGCCACTGGACCCCTGGAGGGTCCTGAGCATCCTCCCTGGCTCTCGGTGGGGCACCACAAAATGGCCGCGGGGCACTGAGGGGCTGTGGGTGGCGCCGAAGGGCTCTGCACCTCGCGGGAAGCCCCTCCGCAACATGGCGTCGCGGCCCCCGCCGGGCGCGGAGCCAGGGCCGGTGCCAGCATATCACATGGTTTCCCGGCAAAGGCTCTTCTCGTCCCGGCGCTTTCGTTTTCCGGGCGGCCGCGGTGGGGCGATGCTGGGCGGCGACTGCCGCCGCAATCGGAGCGTGGGGGGGACCGAGCGCCAGCCAGGTGAGTGCTGCCGAAAGGTAGCCCTGGGCGGGGAAGGGGTGCTGGGGCAGCCCGTGAAGGGGCAGAATTGGAGGGGGCAGGGGCTCCCGTGTTCAGGTCGAAGTTCAGAAACATTGTTAGAGGGAACTTTTGCTCTCAGGTGCTGGGGGCAAACCAGGGTCACAGCTTTGTGAGCTGGAGGGATGGATGGGAAGCCAGGAAGGATGGGATTGGGGCATTTTAAGTACAGAATTGCTAGTTTGGCCTTAAAGGGGTCTCATTGGTAGTGCTGCGATCGCTTCTGCTCTGGTGGAAACACTGGTGGGAGGTGTGCTGGGTCCTGTTCGGGTAGGGAGGGTGGCAAAATGGGGCAGACTGGGGCAGCAGGCGCTGCCCGTCACCTCCCCAGCTGCAGCTTGCCACCCATGGTCCCCTTCATCCGCCCCCAGTTCTCTCAGAGTTTTCCCTGTGCCCCTGAGGCAAGACAACCAGAGCAAACATTTCTCTCCAGAGATGTGGGTGTTGCTGGGTCTAGTTTTGGGGGTTTTATTCGATAAACAACTTTAGAACCAGCACTGTGCGCCATCTTGCTCTGCAGGCTGCGTCTGGCTATTTAAGGTAGTTTCTCTGGCACCTAGAGAAATACTGGTTCAGCCTTCAGAAATGGAGGCTCAGGGGAGACCTTCTCTCTGTCTTCTGTGGTTAATCGGTGGCTACAGAGAAGATAGGGACTCTTTTTGTAGCAGTTATATGGGAAAGATGATGGGTAATCAGTGGAAGCTACTCAAGGGGAGATTCCAGTTGAACACAAGAGAAAAATTGTTCACAATGAGAGCAATCAGTCATTGGAATAATTTCCTGAGGGAAGTGGTGGAGTCCCGAACACTGGACGTTTTAAATTAGATTTGGCTGGACAGGAGCTGGGCCAGCTTGCCTAGACCATACTTTTGCCAAGGAAGGTTGGACTAGATGATCCTTGAGATCCATTCCAACCTGGTATTCTATGATATTAATAATATTTCATTGTTTATTGTTAAATCTGGAGATCTCTGCACATAGTTCTATATAGAAACATGGGATTTTTCCTCAAATCATTCACATCTGCTACATTCTTGCTTACACCTTTTCCCTGTTCTGCAGGAAAGGCAGGCTGCTTTTTTTTTTTATCTTAGATATAATAGAACTGGTAAATAAATATTTCCCTGTGTGCCAGAATAATCAGACATAAATAAAACTACTCCCATTGTAAAAGCCTTGAACACAAGTCAATGTTTACTCCACAGAAAATCTCCTGAGTCCTACCCCTCAGAAGCTTTATCTGAATTCCCCTCCAGCTGTAGATTTCAGAACAGACAACACCCCTCTGCTGTTGGGTATTTTTCTTCATCATAATTTTTGCCACCGATGAGCTGTACTTGGGGAATTCTGAACTGGTTTTACTTTCATTTTGCTCTCGTTTGCTTATGAGGTCCCAAAAGGCACAGAAGGGCTCTGTGCTTCAGGAAGGTGGGGGGTGAAGAAATCAAGGCAGTGGACATTGTCCTTTAGTTCCTTTGTCTTGTGGCACCCACTTTGTTTTGGGTGCCATTGCTGTTTCTCAGCTCTTGGTAAGTAGCGTGTGCTCCTCAGAGCATGCAAGATGTTGGGGGATTTGCAGCAGGGAGTGTCACGTTCCGGTTTTATTTTTCGTGGCTGGGAATGGCGCAAATGCCAAACTGGAGGGGGAAGGTGATGTGTGTTTTTCCAAAGTCTTTTAATGGTGTTTCTGCATTTCAACTGTGAGGGTCAAGGCTCAGAGGTTTTTTGGCTCTTCTTGACAGTTTTTCCTGCTTCGTTCTGAGCTCAGTGATGGTCACAGCCCATTGTTTCTGGTGGTCTTACTTAGCAGATCAGTAACAGTGTAGAAGCTGTGCAGTGTCACCTGAGCTTCCATTTAACTTCACAGTGTTACTTTGTTCATAAGTACGAGTCTTTCATTAACTCATATGATTCTAGTCTTTGCCCAAATGGATTTCAGTGGTCCTTGGTATTAGGTCTGATTGTGTGCTTGTTTATTTAATAAGATGCTGTTAAGTAGGTAGTTCTTGGTCATCACCAGAGTAAAGTCTACAGATTTTCTGGTTTTTGGCTGGAGAAACATGAAACAAGTCACTGAAGGCTGACTGATCAGGCTGCTGGGAATGGAAGTTTACATTGTAGGAAGCTCTGTTATTTTGCAATTTGTTTAAATTTTAAATCATAGAATTATAGATGTTTTGGGTTGGAAGGCACCTGAAAGATCATCTAGTTCCAATCTCCTTGCCATGGGCAGGGACACCTCCCACTAGACCAGGCTGCTCAGAGCCTCATCCAGCCTGGTCTTGAACACATCCAGTGATGAGGCATCCACAGCTTCCCTGGGCAACCTCTTCTGGTGTCTCACCACCTTCACCATGAAGAACTTCTTCCTTGAATCTGATTGAAGTCTACCCTCTTTCAGTTAAAAACCATTACTGCTTGTCTGTGCCCTTGCAAAAAGTGACTCCCCAGCTTTCTGGGAAGCTCCCTTTAAGTACTGGGAGGCTGCTAAAAGGTCTCCCTGGAGCCTTCTCCAGGCTGAACAACTTCAACTCTCTCAGCCTGGCCTCCCAGCAGGGGGGTTCCAGCCCTTGCATCATTGCTGTGGCCTTCTCTGGACTTGCTTCAACAGATCCATGTCCTTCTTGTGTTGAGGGCTCCAGAGCTGGATGCAGTGCTTCAGATGGGGTCTCAGGAGAGCAGAGTAGAGGGGCAGGCTCACCTCCCTTGACCTGCTGGTTACACTTCTTTTGATGCAGCCCAGGATGCAGTTGGGGCTTTCTGGGCTTCGAGTGCATGTTGCGGAGTCATGTTGAGCTTCTTGTCAACCAACACCCCCAAGTACTTCTCAGGGCTGCTCTTAATTCCTTCACCCCCCAGCCTGATGCATGGAGGCTTCTCCTTGTGTTTTCTATTTCTCTGTTTTTCTGCAAACGCGGTGATGGTAGTTGTTGCTGGAGCTGGCCTTCAGCATCACTGTAGGCAGCCATATGCTGGTGACAGCATGGTGCTGATGCTGCTGGAACCTAGGCTGGAGCCCTGCTGCAGGATGCTTGGAGGTCTGCAGGATGGTAATTGCTTTCCTCACCCTTTTCTCTGTGGTGGCAGTGGTTGAACAGTAGCTAGGGCCAGATGAAATGTGGGAAGAAACTTCCCTTTGCCACCTCTGCCAAGAGGTGGACAGGGGGGCTGTCACAGCACTGGTGGCAGATTCAGCCCCCTGCACCTGAAACTCTTTTGCAAGAGCTGTGTAGTCTCAAAGGATCAGCTTTTCATAGTTTTTCTGGTGTGACTGACTGCCTGACTTGAGGTGCTTCTGCATCAGCTTCCATGGAGGGGCTAAGAGCGGCAGGTTGGTGTTGAAGGCCAGCTCAAGTTAGGCAGTGACACCAGGAAAGCTGTGGTTCCCTTGAAGTGCACCTGTAAATCCTGCCTTCACTTGCATCTTAGGGCGCAAGTCTTGCTTCTGCAGTAGTAGATCCTCAAATGCCCAAGCTGTGGTCACTGCTGGTTTGAGTTGAGGTTGCTACCTAGAGGTGAAAAGTTCTACAGCTGACCGTGGGATCAAAGGCAGAGCTTTTAGATCTGTAACCCGTGTAGTCTCTTGTGCCCATATCTACATCCTGGTCTCTTGTTATCTCCAGGCATTGCACCAAGTGAGGCTACTGCATATGGGCACCCACCGTGCATTGCGGTGTCACTGTGTGCTGAAGGGCAGCTGCTACTGGATTGGTTCCTCCTCAGGGTATGGAGCAGAAACCACATTTGGACTTGACAGCTGAAAGGAGGCTGACCACGCAACAATGCAGGTAGGAGACCATACATGTGTGGCTTTGCTGTGGGAAGGAAGTGGAAGTGGAGGGCCATGTTATCACCAAGCCAGAAATGACTTGTTAATCCCACAAAAGGTGCAGTAAGAACAGCTGGCCAAGCTCCTTGTTCAGGGAAATACCTTGCTCTTAGAGTCCCACATCTCCTCGGGGGTCCTGCAGTGTGTGAAAGAAGCCCGAAATGTTATATTTGGCAGATGGCCACCACAGCAGTACAGGCATCAACAGAGCTTCTCCCTGGCTGATGCCTGGGCTGGGATTTGCCACAAAACACTGTGAGAGTACAGCAGACAAGAAATTCTGGGTTAGACCAAGGGGTAGAAAAGCAGATGAAGTCATCACGGACTGTGCTGCCTGCTCTGCAGCAGGACTGTGTGCATGAACACCTCTCACTCCTATGCTACCCTTTCTGCTTTCATCCCTCTAGCCCCTGTTTCGGAACGATGATCTAGACCTGAAAGCAGCCATAGCAAGCGCTCGCCCCCAGCTAGTGGAGTTCCTCAGTCACTGTCCAAAATGGCTGCTCACAACCTCCCAGCGCTTCCTCCCAAAGGTGGCCTTGAATGGCCTGGATAACATCATCCACCACAAAGAAAAAGTCTCGGCACTCCTTGACCTGCTGGAGGAGGCTGGCCCTGCCACCTGGCAACAGTTTGTACAGTACCTCTGCATGGAGTGCGACCTCCCTCTGGATCTGGAGATACTGCTCATAAGTTCTGCGGGAGAAGGTAATGGAGATGGGGCCAGCTTCCTCTGACCATCTCTGACCAATGCCAGTGCCTGGGCCTCCCACATCCAACAGACCAGTCTAGGCAGTGGGACCACCAGTGCCCTCACTTGCATGGTTAGTGAGAGGTGGCAGTGCTCACTGGTGTCCAGGCAGCTATAAGGTTTTCTAAACAAGGCTCTTGGTTTAAAAAGTGGAATCATAAAATAGAATCATCAGATGGCTTGGGTCAGAAGAGACCTTTCAAGGTCATGTAGATCAACCCCGCTGCAGGGAACAGGGACATCTGCAACTAGAGCAGGTTGGTCAGAGCCCCATCAAGCCTGATCTTGAACATCTCCAAGTATGGGACTTCACCACCTCCCTGGGCAACCCGCTCCATGTTCCACCACCCTCATAGTAAAGAGCTTCTTCCTAAAGTCCAATCTAAATCTACCCTGCTCTAGTTTAAAACCATTGCCCTTTGTCCTGTTGGTACACACCTTTATGATCTGACTTACCCTCTGGTTCACCCTGTCTGTCTTTCACCATAACCTCTGGAGTAAAATCAGTCACTCCAAAAATAGCTGTTGCCAGCAAACAGCAATGGTTCATATTTCCAGACGTGCTGTTTCTACCACTGCTCTGCTTTGCTGGTGTTGGTGGGCACTTTCCTCTTTTTTTCAATAAGAATTGGTGTGACTTCAGAATGGAGGGTTCTGTGGACCTTCTGGGAGCCTGTGTGGTCATATCATCTGGATTCCTTCATTGGAAGTGTCCCCCAGGGCAAAGTCACTTTTCCCAAATTGAAAATAGTGTTGTTGAGACACAAACTGAGTCTGTTTGAAAGGTGGGGGGAAAAGTGGCTTTTTGTGAGAGAGCAGCACGATAGCTCTGAGGGAGAAAACACTGATGCAGTGGTAGCTCAGGAGTTTCTCAATGGCCGTGATTTTCTAATCAGAAGATTTAGTTTCAGTCTGTGTCTCTTGCTGAGAAAGTTTATTTTACCAAATTTTTTCCTTCCAGATTTCTTGAAGGAAGGTCTTGAAACTCCTGAAGTTTGTTGTGTTGTGTTTTGTTTTTTTTCTTGAAAGCACACCTTTTGGCTTAGAAATGTAAGTTGAGGTAAAAAAATCAGACATAAAAAGCCAAAACCAATAAAAATTGTGCACTCTGCCTTCAATAAATGTGAGACTTTTTGATAGATGTATTTGAAGAAGAGAAAAGTCTCGCTGTTTTCTGTTTTCCTGATCCAGAAAGGCAAGGAGAAATACAGAAGTCTTAAAATAGCCATACCACAGGAAAACCTCTTCCCTGTATCTCTCATTAGAAACTGGAGGCTGTGGGTTGAGAGAAAATCATGGGATCTGTAAAGAATGTGGTCAGTGCAGGGGGTGTGACTCTCTTTTACAAAAGCCTGTGGCACCAGCTAAGCTGCACCTCTCCCTTACTGGGTTGCTTCTCTGGTTATTGAGTGTTAATCTGTTACCGCTGTGCTTCGCAGGAAGTCTTTACATGAGGAGTCTTTCCCTGTGGTACTGTCCTTTGCATCCTGCTTGCAGTAACTTGTCACGACTTCAATCAGTCGGATGGATGCAGCCTTTGGTAACCAACTGCAGCAGCAGCAGCTGTTGCAGAGATGAAACAGGAGAAAGAGCAGACAGGCAACAGGGAGCAAGGACTGATGCGGACTTTCTCTCAGGACTGAAGCTGAAACAGATTTCAGCCTTTTAATACTGTGCCATATCATAAAAGAAGACATCTTCCAAGGTTTTCAAGTTGGCTTGTGCTGGCTTAACTGTAGTTTAGCATCATTGACCCTTCTGAAGATGAATTGCTTTTGGTTTTGCTCTAGGAGTGTCTTTCCAGTAACCCTGGCCCTCTGCATAGCTATGTGGATGCAGGTACTTTCCCAGGGGTATAGGCAGGAGCTGACGGTTTGGAGGAGGATGGCATGCGACCACACCTTAGAGTAGCAAAGCCATCCTACGTTAGGCAAAATTAACCACGAGATTGCCTTAACTGAAGTGACTCCTAGGGAAGAGAGCTGCTGTCTACATGGTGAGCGAGACTGGAGAACTGATGCAGGCTAAAGCCAAGCTGAGGTAGCCCAAGCAGTGCTTGGATGAGTAGTGGAGAGATAGCTGGATTGAGTCTTCCAGCACTGGAACTATTGTTGTTTTACACAGGACAAGAGTCAAGATATTTGAGCTGTGGAATAGATTTTGTTTGAGGCTGTGGTGCAGCATCTGTGCCCATTTGTAGCCTTGTTCTCTGTCACTTTGTGCTGATGCTAGAGCTAGAAATACCAGAGTGCTGGCCTGCTCTCCCATCTTGACAGAGGAATTCATGTATGAAGAGTTCCCACCTGATTTTGGAGAGCGATGCTTTCAGGTATGAGTTTATCTGGACAGAGCAGTCCTGGTGGTACACCCACTCCTGTTTGGCCTGAGCAGGACCTCCCTCTGAAGCATCGTGAACATTATCTGTGTGGCCAGCTCTGCTGAGGGGAATTTGATGGCAGCTTGAACCCTGCAGTGTCAGAAAAGGCCCTTGACTGGGCAGTGAACTGACTGCCAGCGGTTTCACAATAGAAACACCCCCTTTGCAGGAATGAGGGAGAGTAGGACTTCTTTTTTTGACTGCAGTGTGGTTTTAGATCAGCCAGAGCTGCCCATGCTCCAAGTCTGTATGTGTCATAGCAAAAAGTTGTCGCACTTGAAAGCAGAGGTTAACTGCACTTTAGAGCAATCTGAAAGGAAAAGATCAGACAGGGAGCCTGAAACCTGGTTGCGTGACATGAGCCCTTATACTGTCTTGGTTTGTACCACTGTATGTGTTGCAAGTTGTGTGCCCTGTGGCTTTGGACAGCAGCACCCAGATTTCAAGAGCAGGGTACTCACAGTAACTGTATTTTTCATTTCCAATCCAATTCCTTTAGGTAACTCAAGCCAGAAACAAGAAATGTGTGCAGATGTGAGTGCCCAGTTGTCTGCGCCAAAAGGTAAGTCTGGAACAGACCCTGGGGTGGAGTTTATTTTTTCTGTCCGTGGGCTGGGCAGGGCTACAGATATCCCATGTATGTGCCACAGTGCTGGCAAGGTGTGGGGAAGCCACCTCAGCGTCAGCTTTTATTTTTCTGTTCTTGGTGCATTCCAGATGAAACTCCCTTCTTTTGTTTTCTCTCCCTGAATTTCAGAAAAGCCTTGTTGGCCCTGACTCTGCTAAATAACTGGCTCGTTTTAGTTTCTCTAGCCAAGGGAGTCTCCTACCCGCTCTGCAAAATCCCCACTTTTTGCACTTTTACTGTGGTTGGCTCATTGATTGGTGGAGGAAGTTGGTTTGGCTTTTAAAGGAAGAGCAGAAAGACTATTCAAGAGCTGATCCAGCTGAAATCTCAGAGTTGTTGGCATCAGAGCTTAAAAGAACGGACAATAGTCATTGTGGGGCTTGGGTGAGTTTGGGACTGAGGCCTTCCTCCTCAGTGCAGATCATGAAATGAGGGACTTGGTTTCAACATCCCTCCTCTTCCCCTGGCACTTTGCAGCAGCATCTGTCACCCAAATGTCTGTCAGAAGCCTTTGGTGCAATGTGAAAATATTCAAGGTATTTGCCACCACTGAGCAATGTCCCTGAGCGCTCAGGTAACAACTCCTGGAATAACTGGAAGCTGCTGAATTCTGAGTTGCCTCTTCTGTCACCAGATATTCTGTTTCCAGAAAACAAAAACGTCTGCCCCATGTGAAGGGTCTCATGGCAGAAAGAGAGAGAAAGGGTGTGATATGGGCATCCAGCTTGGTGAGAGGATAAACAGTAGAGGTAGTGGCAAAAGGAATCCAGATTATTGCAGAAAGCTGCCATCGGTTCGCAGTGTCCACCTGAGATGTGTGATGGGGGAAGATGAAGCAGCAGGAGATGAAGCCTTGTGTTCTGCAGGCTTCAGCGTTGGGGAGTCACTGCAGAGAGCAAAGTGCAGCCCTCGTGTTCTGTAGAGGTGCTTCGTGTTGGTGGCAGGGAGTGGATCAGTGCTGGATTGGTGGAAATGATAGTTGAAAATAGATGGTGTGAAGGAAAAACTGCTCTTTGGTTTCTTCCCTGCTGTGTGAATTCCTGCTGCTGGTAGGTGCTGTGTGGCTCTGGTGAGCAGCAGTCGATCTTGCCACTTGCTGGTGGAATAGAAATTTGAAAATAGTGCAGAAAGTTACTAGGACCAGTTAAGAAAGGAGGGACTTGTGTCTCTCTGAGCTCTGCCCATTCAACTCCATCTGAGAGCACACCATAAACAAACAGGGAATTCATCAGCATAAGCAGCCCAGGGCCTCTGCAGGCTCTCTGATCCCCAGAAATAACTGTTTCCTGCCCTGTTTCCCAGGGTAACTGAGCAACTCCTCTCTTCAAAGCAGGGCAGATGGATCGCATAGCTTACAAACAGACACACCGGTGAAGTGGTTGTGGTCAGTCTCAGAAAATACAGGGCAGCTTTTCACAGCAGTACATGTAGATCCTTCCCCCAGTGCTCCCTGACCAGCTGAGCTGCTGCAGACTGACCTGGCAGTTGGCTGTGCTCACAAGGAAACTTTCTGTGGAGCTGAGATACGTCTAGTCATTGATATTTCCTGCTCCTCCTTTCTTTCAGGTCCATCACACAGGCTTATCCTACTTTGGGTGGACATAAATCCTGAGGAGGAATGGAGAACAGTTGAAAGGAACTGGGCTGTGGGCTTTGCTACAGTGTGTAGCTGGGATTTGTGGTACTGCTCTTTGGTTTGTCTCTGTCTCAAACCTGCAAGCCATTGATTAGGCTGTCTGTAGCCCTTAATGCTTTCTCAACTTCTCTGTGCTCCTTCAAACCCAAAATTGTGTCATGCTGCTAGTACAGTCATTTCCTAGGATGCTTTTTGATGGGCTGTTGTGATAGTTTTTTTGCTAAGGTTCTGGTGCTACTTATCACTCTGCCTCTAAGCAAATGAGGGGATTCAGCAAAAGGATATGAGCAACATTTGCTAAATCTAACACATTTCTTGCAAAACATGCCTTTTAAAATTTATGTTGTTTCCTGCAAAGATTTTCAAAGACAGGCTTCCACTAGTAGCTTGTGCCTGTCTATTTCTGATGTCCCAGCTACGGTTGGCTAAGAATGGTAGGATTTGGATGTTAATAGCTCTGTGAAGCACAAAGTTGTATTCCAGTATTAGATAAATATTGAGTCCTTGTAGCTGATCCTGTCTCCTTGAGAGAAGGAAGGACCTTCTTCTCAAAAACACTCACTTGGATAGAATAGGGAAGTAGCAGACCACATGAGGAAAATTTCTATAAATAAACGGAAGTGTTGGAATAAATTGCCTGAAAAAGTCCAGGGGACTCCATTATGGAATGTCTTTAAACCAGCCCAGATCTCTTGATCACTCCTGAGTGCTGTAGCATATTCAGGGTGGGACAAGAGGATGGTTTACCCTCGTGAATTACAGAATCACAGAATGTTAGGGGTTGGAGGGGACCTCCGAAGATCACTGAGTCCAACCCCCATGAGGATCAGCTCAAGCGGTCTTTCTGTAGCTTGATCTACCTCTGCTTTTACTTCAACATTTGCAAAAGCAATTCTGTAAACAGTCTGAATTTGAAATACTTTTGTCTCTCCAATTTTGCCTCTTCAGCTCCCCAAATGCTTTGCTGGAGAATTTTACCCAGCTTTAATAAGCTGCCATTCAAAATGCTTTTTTGACATGTTTCTGGCTTTTCAATTTTCAGGGTTTGCTCGACGTCGCCGTCACAGCAGCGATGTGAGCCAGAGGGAAGCAAAACAGCAACGCCTAGGTACGTAGATGGTCCTGACACAGATTGGTGGTGTGCCTTCCTCTGAGGAAGGTCCTATTTAACTTCTTCACAGAAACACCCAAGAAATCACCCTCCTGCACTGAGGGAAACTTTCATTTAGTAGCTGCACAAATTATGCAACAGGTTACAAAATATACAGTTAACTGGACCTGGCAAATAACAAGAAACATCCCCTTTCAGAGATATATTGAATCTACCTGAGGAAAAGGGATGCAGATGGCATAGGCTAGAAACAAAAAGTGTGATTCAGTTGTAGGTCACCCGTGTATTTTTTAACCAAATCAGGAAACATACTGACAGTTTAAAACCAACTAAAGACTCCACAGTTTCTCTAGTACATTAAAAACTTGTGTGATTTTGGCTCCATCTAAAACAGAGAAGTAACTTGATAGATAAGTGATGACAAAGCCAACACAGAGTAATTCCAGGAAGGCCTGTGTAGCCTAAGTAGACAGACCTGCAGGTTGTATGACACCAGTGTCCACATTCTTTCCTTCATCATCTGCCCTTCTTTACCCTTTTCTACCTCGGCTTTTAGCCTTGCAGTCCCTGTGGTCCAGCGCTGCCCAGTGTCTGTTGAGGAGCATGGCAAAGCTGGCAGCTGTAGCTGGGCTGGAGCCAATTTTTGACTGAAAGTTCTTGAGGAGGTGCTGCCAGGAGACCAGATCTTGTCTGTTAACAAAACTCAGTAAACTTAACAGCAGCAAGGATAGAGTTTTACAGAAATTGCTGAGTGCCTATAATTTTCACCACTGTTCTTTCTTCAACAAAGAGGTGCTGAAACCATCAGGGATCTCAAATTCTCAAAGGTTGGGTTTTTTTTTTAGATTTTTCACCTTTTCCCTGAATTTTTTTTCTTCTTAGTCCCTGTAGAAAAATAGGAAAAAGGATGGATTATTTTCTTGTGTTCAAACTTTGTCATCTCTACCTAGCTCTGTAGAGCAGCCTCTGATCAGGGCCATTGTTTCTCAGTGTGTAGGTGGTAGTAGTTGGATATGTCACAGCTCAGAACTAACTTTTTTACCCTTGCACTCTGTTGTCTTCTCTCAGATTCAGCTGAAAAGTACCGGCATCTCCTCATCAATTGTATCTGCCAGAGATACGGAAGCAGGCAAGCAGCAGGAGCAGCAGCACAGGAACAAAAGCAGCCACTGGCTTTCAACCAGGCCTTTGTCAACCTTGTCATTCGGCAGAGCAAAGCCTCCCGCTTAAAAGAGAGAACAGACAAACCCCAAGAGGATGTAGCTGGTGCTCCCGAAACAGAAGAGTGTGTGGATACAGCTGTGAAAGTGTCAGATCTGTTTTATAGCGCCACCCCCTCAGGCAAGACGAAGGTGATCTTTTTGTTTGGTAAACCAGGGACAGGCAAGACCGTGCTAATGCGCAGGATTTGTCAGAAATGGGCAGAGGGTGTCCTACCCCAGTTTCTCTTCGCTTTCCTCTTTGAGTTTCGGCAGCTGAATTTATTAAAAAGAAAATTAACTCTAAAAGAGCTTTTGTTTGACCTGTTCCTTCAGCCAGAAGACTGCCCAGATGCAGTATTCCAGTACCTTCTGGAAAATGCCAGGCGTACAGTGATCATCTTCGACGGGCTGGATGAGTTTGCAGCTAACATGTACGTGTCATCCGCTCCTAAGGGAGGCCCAGCTCTTACCTCCCGTATGTCTATATCTGAGCTCTTTGCAGCCCTCTGTAATGGGAAGCTCCTGTGTGGTTGCACAGTGTTGGTCACCAGCCGATCTAAGAGACTACCTGACTTCTTAATAAACACAGTAGATCTGCTAGCAGAAATTTGGGGATTTGACCGTGAGAAGGTTGAGGAATACATCAGCCACTATTTTCACCAGCATTCATTCAGAGAACAAGCCATTGCTCATCTGAAGAACAACACCAAGCTCCTCAGCATGTGCTTCATCCCTGCTCTGTGTTACATCGTGTGCATCTGTTTGGAGTATTTGCTCCTTAAGCGTCAGGTGAGTGTGGAGCTTCCTCAGACTATGACACAGTTTTATATCAAAATGCTTCTCATCTTCATAAACAAACAGCAGGGGGAGCGTGCAGGTGATGAGGAGACTCAGCTGAACTCAAACAAGAAGGCTATTTTGGATCTGTGTGATCTGGCACTGAAAGGCCTGGAGGATAAGAAGCTTGTATTTTATGTTAGTGATATTCCAGAACACGTGAAAGAATTTGCTTCCTTACATGGATTGCTGACTGTCTTTGAGGTGAAAACAAGTGGCGCTTGCCCAGAGGCTGGTTATGCCTTTGTGCACTTGAGCTTGCAGGAATTTTTTGCAGCACTGGGTCTCATGGTCAGTAAGAGCATGGACAAGAACTACCTGAAGAAGAAGTTCTTTTTGAAGTCAAGGTGGACTTTAAAGAATGAGGCAAAGACTGAGTTCATGGAGAGTTTTCACATTTTTCTCTCAGGTTTGTCATCCAAAGAATGTAGGACATTTCTCATGCTGCTGGCCGGACAAGATGGAGCTTGGATCCAGGACAAGCAAGACACAATCCTGCAGTCTCTCGTGAAACTGGCAGCCACTCATCTGACAGGACCTAAGATCATTGAGCTCTGCCATTGCACATTTGAAACACAAGATCTCAAAGTAGCCCAGCATATCGGGAACCTGCTGAATTTCAAGTACGAGTTTAAAAACTTCAGACTGACACCTCTGGACATGTCAGCTTTGGTTTTTATCATAAACTTGGACCGGGATTTGACTCATTTGGATTTTGCAGGATGTCTCATGGACAGGGACTGTTTGGAGGTTCTGGCCAGCTGTAAAAATGTAGAGCACTTGAGGTAAACACACTGAGTGCTGTGAGCTGATGGGTGGAGAGAAGGGCTAAGGGGTTGGAAGGGCAAGCCCAGTATTCATTTTAGAAGGGAGAGAAAGAAGATGTGAGAAATTCTGATTTGAACAGCATAACTTTGATACTGGAGAAATGGATGAAATATGGAATTTAAGAGTGATTGAAGGTTATTAAGGTGATAATCCATTCCAGATGTATTTTTGTGTGTGTTTGTTTTGATTAAAACAATCAACGGGGTAGTCAGTGCAGTAAATAAGTGAGAAAATCATAGGCAGTTATTGAAAATACAAAGGCAGGGTGAATCCTGCAAGCAAATGAGAAAGTTGTTGTCTAAGTGAAGTCACCATGAACCAGATGGACCTTTCAAGGAGGATCTCTTTGGTTCCTGTTGTGGAATGAGTCTTGGTGTTTCTGTGAATAACTGAGAAGAACATCTGTAGAGTTTGCTAATGTGGAGAAGATGAGCAGCCAGGGTGAGAAGTATCTTGACCCGAAGGGATGATGATTTCTGCTGTGAAGCAGAGGAATGAAAACTGCTGTTGATGCCTATTGTTGTCACTGTTAAAAGGACAGTAATGTATTGTTCTCAGCCCCCATTAAGAAGAAGAAGAATACAATTTAATTTACTGTTAGTAAAGCTTTCTGATTTAGGCAGGCACAGGGCAGTGCACGGAGTCCTCTACTTTTAAAGAGTGCTTGAGGCAGATGCCTGAGGATGGTTGGGCTGTTCCCTTGCATTAGGAGAATGGAATGGGGGATTTTGCAGAGTTTTTCCACAGCTCTTCCACTCTCAGGTCTGTGCCTATTTCCATTTATGGTCCACAGGATACTAGCACAGGGCAGTGGGACCCCAAGTATTTCAGCTGTGTGTTGCTTGTACAGAACCTGTCTAAAGAAGCAGCATCTCCTCAGGGCATGTTCCTAATGACCATGGGCCATGCCCATCGTGCCACCACATCTCTGCAGCATGTCTGGACTCTGGTCTCCAGGGTCCGGACTCTGGTGGGATGTGCAGTAGAGCCAACTCTTCATCTCTGGCAGCACTTGGAAGTGGTGTCACTGTACCAAAAGGCAGAAGCCATCTCTTGAGGTGTTTGCAGTCAATGTGCAAGTTTAATGTTCTTTTTTAAAACTGGAGATATTTAAGCTGAGGCTGGACAAGGCTCTGAGTGGCCTGGTCTAGTTGAGGGTGTACCTGCTCACAGCAGGGGAGCTGGACTAGGTGACCTTCGGAGGTCCCTTCCAGCCCTAGCCATTCTATGATTCTAGGTGTTTGAAAAAATAAAGATGCTAAAAAAAGGAGCACGATACAATGTCTGTTAAGACAACTTCAGGGCTTTGTTTCTAACTATTCTGTGGGATAGCTTATTTTGGGGGTGGTTGTGTTTATGATTTTCCCTTTTCTTCATGTTTTAGCTTTCGTAATAGGAGATACGGTGATGACTTTGCTGCTGCTCTTTCAAAGAGCTTACAAGGAATGGGAAGCCTGAAGAGACTAGGGTAAGTCTTCGCTTGTAAGGTCAGAGTCTTCTCTTTCTGTCCATCCTTGGTTTCCATCTTGCACTTTAATGACATCAGCTCACTCATGGCTGCTCTGTGCTGCACAGCACTGTACAGAGAGTAACACAGAGCTATGCAGAGCAGCACCTGTCTGTGTGACTCTTGTTTTATGCTGGTATTGAGTAGTTTTGTGTTGCCCTGCTTGAAAAGGAGTATAAAATTGGTTGCAGGTGGCAGAGTCAACCATTTGTGTCTGTGTGGGTGTGTTGGGAGTGTGGTGCAGGCACACGTGAGACAGACTTGCCATGCACTGCACAGGAAATTTGTCCTCTCTGCTTGGCTTGAGTGAGTCTGTCTTTTTCCAGGCTGACAGGTGGGAGACTCACAGCTGAGGGGATGACTGAGTTGGTCCAGGCTTCATCACGGTGCCTCCAGCTTGAAGAAATAAAGTGAGTGTGTTGTGACCCTCAAATTAGCTGCTCATTCCTTGTGGGGCTGGGGTACTAACGAGAAGGAATCTGTGTGCAGCTTGCAGGACAATCGGATACGGGATCCAAAGTTCGAGAGGGTGATGGACTTGTTCTCCAGAATGAAAAAGCTGAAGAAAATAGAGTGAGTAAAAATGGCTTAAACCTATTAAAACCAATGACAACTATGAAGCCAAGTATAGTATCAGAGAATGTTTAAATCCACATCAGAGCAGAGCTGCTGGCTGTCTCTGTAAGGGCTGACACTTACTCTTAAGAGATGCTACCGGGGACATGTGAGGCACCAAGCTGAGGCACAGATGTATTAGTGCTGTGCATGCACAGACAGGGCTTGAGGTAGACTCAGACTCACAGTTCTTACCCAGGCATTTTAAAATAATCTCATGGGAGTCCTGGCACCACTGCCACCTCTCCAGGAGTTAGAGTGCATGTGCTTACCTTGGTGCCTGGCATGGCTTTTTCCTCTCCCGCCTCCTCACATCTCTTCCCCCAGTTATTGCTGGATCCAATCCAGGAATTAATTACTGGCCTTGCAGTGTGATTAGAAGCATTTAACAGTATGGCAGAAAGAGAGAGGAAAGGGGGAATAAATGTGCCTGCTCCTCTGCTTTCCTGGGCACACTGGGTAACAGCTTGTGGGAAATGCTGGCAGGTCCCCAGAGAAGCAGCTTATTGGATGGAAAACGTAGGAAGCCAGGGTGATTTGTAAGCCTCATTCCTTCTTATGTTTCTGTTATGCACATCCAGTGTGGTTGTGATGGATGATTCCTTTGAGGCTCACAGGAACGGTGCTCTGCAGCCCTGAGAACAAGCAGAGGATTTGTCTCTGTAGAGACCTCATGTCTCATATTTAATGAGGTTCAACAAATAATGATGCACAACAAACATGTAATTAAAGAATAAATCCTCAGGGGTTGCTAGTATTGTGTCTTCAGGGATGCTTCAAATGCGAGACCACAGGCCTCACTACTTTGATATTCCATATTTAAATTGGATTTGTTATAGCAGGAGTTTAACTGCACTGTGGGTCTGTTGTGTCATCATAAAGTACATTCCTACCTAACCTCAAATGGTTAAAGATTCTTCCGTTGCATGTAGAGGAAGTTTCTCTGATTCTAGATTCCTGTGACTTAAGAACTATGACCGTGACCTGATAGTGCTTTTGTTGTCTCCTAAATACAAAATTCCAATGTTTTAGAGAAATGGTTTTAAATAAAAGAACGTGTGCTTCAGGGTGTTTGTGTGCAGAGCAGAGGGCACCTGCCTAGCAGAAGAGCCTGCTACTGGGTCCAGCAGTTGAGGTTGTTTTATTACTCCTGTTCACAGCCTGAGCAACAATGATCTTTCCTTGAAGGCTGTTCTCATTTTGGCCAAGGAAGTTGTCACGTGTCAAAATGCTACTGAACTGTGTGTCAGGTATGAGATCTGTTACTAAAGCGAATACATTGTCTCTTTAGATGCTGTCTTTTTAAATGGACACTGGTTTACAGCTTAATTGTTGGCTAATCAAAGTCAACAAAAAGTAATTTTAAACCCTTTTGTTTTCTGTTTGAAACAAAATTTGTATTTATCATTTTATGGACTTTCTCTTCGTATTTTTTTTAATAGGTCATTTTATCCTTTGTCCATAAATTGATTTGCAGGGTGTAATATTTCTTCTTATATAACAAATTTAAAATTGCTTTTAAGCTCTGCAGTACATCAACTAGGAAATTCTTTCAGCAAACTGCTGGTCTTGCCAAAAAAAAAGAAAATCCCAGCCCAACCTTCTTAACTGTCTTGTCTGTGCTGCAGCCCCAGTTCAACATGTGGGGTGGCCTGTTGCCCTCTAGCCTCATGGCTGCTCAGTTGTGCTCCTGTGGCGGATGTCAAGGCCCTCTGTAGCATCCAGGCAACAGCTTTGGTCCTTACTGAGCACCCCTGCTAAAGAAGTGGCATCCTTCCACCTGTACCCTAATGTTGGCTTGGATCTCTTTTTCAGGAGGGACACTGTGATTATATATTTTTCTGGCTCTTCTGGGAGAGTTCCAAGGTGAGAAACTGCACTTGGGGTTATGCAGTGTTCAGATTTATGCTGATTTAAACCATCAGCTTTGTGGTACCTTGTGACAAGGGTGCTTGAAAATCACTTAACCTTGCGTGGAATGGTTGGGCGGAACACAGACCTTGTGGTTTCTTCCAGAAGCCACTAACCAGCTCTC
This sequence comes from Chloroceryle amazona, assembly GCA_027560015.1. Lineage (NCBI taxonomy): Eukaryota > Metazoa > Chordata > Aves > Coraciiformes > Cerylidae > Chloroceryle > Chloroceryle amazona. Next base: position 18,841 of record JANHFX010026217.1, read on the forward strand.
AAGTGCACCTCTTTTGTGAAGCCATATTAAAGGGCAAATATTTTGTTTGTTTGCAGGTCTTTGGATTTGAGGTGGGAAGAGAATAAGGAACATATAACTTCAACTAGATCTGTGAAGTTATGGTAAGAGAAGGCATTGAAATTCCTGCTGGTGAATGTGATTTGCAGATGACAGATGCTGCAGAAAGACAAGAATAGTTGTGTTGATGCTTAAGGGTGGAGGATATTTCCACATATGAAAAAGTTAGAAATAAACTTTGATCAGTAAAAAACCCCAACAATAGAAATGTCTGTTTAGCCCAGCCAGTGGCTTTATTTCCTGTGTATTGGGCTCCACAGCCCTAGCGAGGCAGAGTTCCCATGCTAATGCCCATCTTTGCCAAATGTTCTCATAACTTCCAGAGTCATGAGCCATATAGTTTTCTTTCTTTCCTGGTCTCCAGAAGACATTAGTGGATCTCTCAAAATAGGAGAACTTGGGCATGTTGTCTGAACACGTTAAAGCTGTAAAATGTCCCTCCCTGACCTCCTCCTCTTTCCCTCACTGCTCTGCACATCAGGGACAACTACATCCATCCTCTTCTTGTGGGTGGTGGTACCAGGAGGCTCTGATACCAGGTATTGCACTTGCACAGCACCCTGCTAGTGTGTTCCTCTTCACTCCTTTTGCAGCACTGACTACTGAGAGACAGAGTAATGTGCCTGGATTGTGTATCAGAGCAGAGAGTAAAACCTCCCTGTATTGGTACTGCTGCTGTGTGCCCTTATCTAGAGAGAGTGACACCAGAAATGCCTGGGCCCCACTGTCCCCTGATTGCTCCTTAACCCTTCCTGTTCACAGCTTGCAGAATTGCAACCTGTCTTCCCAGCATGCAAAGGAGATCGTTGCCATTCTCCAGAGCTGTCCCTGTCTCTCCACGGTGGAGTAAGTGCCTCCTTTCCTTGCTGTTGAGTGGCTGCAGGCTGGCGGTGAAAAGCAGGGGATGTTGCATGTAGAGGGCAGTGAGACGTGGGGCCTGACCTCAAGGAAGGGTCCCAGCACTCTGTGCTATAACTGGTGGGGTCTTGGCTAGGGATTTGTGGTGAAGTTCAGTAGGAGATGAATGCTGAGCAACCTTCAATTCCTGTGACAACTGCAGCCTCTGGCTCTCTGAGGCTGTAACCAGAGATGCCAGTTCCAGAGTGGACCCTGCTAACAAAGCAGTGCTACACACTGGAGCCAGTATGGAGACCTCCCAGGCACACAGCTCCTTCAGTGAATCCTCCGAGCCAGTGAAGGGACACAGATTGCTTCTGTGTTCTCCCTTTTGTCTTCTGAAGATGTTTTGTGGGCTAAATCATGAATCATGTTGTCCTAGGGCTAAAACTCTTTGTCTAAAGTTGCTCCATGCAGAGATAAGCAGGGAAGATTGATTTGGGACAGAACAGTCCAGGGGGAAAAAAAAAAGCAATTGTAGGAAAAGGAAAGCAAGCAGATCTTGGGGGCTTTGTTGTTTATACTGTTCAAAACAGTCCCCACTAACTGGAAAATGCCTCAGTTTATCAGGTAACAAGCTCGGAGATGAAGGCTGCATTTGCGTGCTGGAAAGTCTCCCTTGGATATCAATTTCAGTGCAGCTGGAGTAAGTCTTGCTTTGTATAAACCCAAATTACCCTCTTTCCTTCAGCCTGGCAGGGACTCGATAGAGGTGATGCCAGGAGGCAAATGCCTCGCTCAGACCAGTGCTATAGAAGCAAGAATCAGCCCATGACACTGTTCAGGCTGAAGTTGGTCACTTGCTCAGAGCATCATGCTGAGAACTGGTCTAAATGCATTTGAAGTGCCCTTTCATTAAAATTTCTTCCTCAGGAGTGTGTGTTTTCCACCTTTTCTGAAGTGAGATGGTTTCAAGCCCACAGCACAGTGATAACTATTTCTACTAGGACAGTCCTTTGTAATTTCAATTACCCTTTTTATCTTTCTTAGTCTCAGTCAAAACTGCCTCTCTGTTAATGGCATCTGCAGTCTGTTGAAGTCAGTAAATACCTGCCAGAAGGTGATGGAGGTACAAGTCAGGTATGTAGGTCTTGAATCATTCCTCAGGTTTAATCCCAATATAAGAATCTGAGAGTTAGGTTCTGAGGATTTTGTTGAGTCACCGCAGAAGTGGGGTAGGTGAAGAACACGTCCAGAGATGATTTCTAACACAGACACTTGGTAATACACTGCTGTAAGCTGATTTTACCAGAGCCATCAAACAGAATTTGCAAAGGTACAGAACCGTGTGTCCTCTCATACATGAGGACAGTTTTAGACTTTCCTGCTTCCTGTCCTGAGAAATTTTGGAGAGGGTATCTGTGGGGTTTGAGAATCTGTGGATGGAGATTATTTTTGCTTGCTTTGAGTGTATTTGAAGTGATTGGTGTCACCTAAGAACTTTGCAGAGCAAAACCAAACATTCCTAAAACAAATTACCAAAATGTGACACTGATTGATTGATTCCTTCCCTTCTTCACAGCCTTTGTTCTGAGACTGCAGTCCTGAGGTTTACTGAAGACAGAGAGTTTGCTTCCCTTCCTCCGAGGTACAGTGTATGTGCACAAATGGTGTTTTCTCAGCATCTCATTGTGTTCTTACATCCTGTTTAGGTACCAAGGGTAACACTTCATCTCACAACAGCTCTTGACACCTCTGCTCTGAATCTAAACGTAGTGCTTTCTCATCGTTTTCTTAGCCACTCTGGAAGTTGTCCACTGCCTTCTATAGTGTTTGATTACGTATAAAACATGAGAGACATAAAGATGTTTTTTAGAGGACATTTCAACCCTAAGGTTTACCTTTGTTTGGTTTTGTTTTCACTTACTAGGGAAGAGCCTGTGTTCTCTGCTGATGATCGACAATATGGAGAGGAAAACCAGACACCTACTGCTTCAAAAAAATTAAGGTACCATGGCAGCTTTTCATGGTATTTCATGCATGTCCTGTCCTGAATCCTGTACCTGATGTCACCTGCATCTCCAAGGTGAATCAGAGGAAAATCAAAAAAATTAAGGTACCAAAAAAATTAAGGTACCATGGCAGTTTTTCATGGTATTTCATGCATGTCCTGTCCTGAATCCTGTACCTGATGTCACCTGCATCTCCAAGGTGAATCAGAGGAGAGCTGATAAAGGCCCCTTCAGTCAGTCCTTTGTCACTGTGTTCAGAGTCCCAGCCTGTGGTTAGTGTCTGTGGTCATCTACAGGAGGCAAAATAGGTTGTCTTGAGTATCTTACTCAAAGAATGCATGTTGTGATGGTGCATTCCTGTGTTGACTCCCATGGGGGAGCTGGGGCAGCTGGTGGTGACAGAGCTCATGGTTTTGGGTGGATTCTCTGCTGCTGCTTGGAGAAGTGTATCCTAAGCTGGACATGTGTTAGATGTGTATCAAAAATGCTCTTAGCCTAGCACAGAGTGCATCTGTCTGTTTTGTGAGGAAGGAAGAAGTTGAGCCTAACGCATTCTAACCATGACTTTGCAGACCTGGTTCTTTGTTGAGTTTTAAGTTTTTCTTTACCTGGTCTCATTTCAAGGTTTTGGGTTTTTTTGTGTATTTTTTTGTTTTGTTTTGTTTTATTTCATTATTATCCCCTCATTTATTCTCTGAGTTTCTGAGGAAATGAAGATTACAATCTTGTTTGCAGACCTGGACTACTGATTTCTCTTTCCCCCTAGACTGACAGACAGTTATTTTCAAGCCAGTGACCTGTTGAAGCTGTGGGCAGTCCTGAAGGAATGTAGCAGCATCTCTGAGCTGGAGTGAGTCCTCCTTAACTCTTAGGGTCTTTATCTGCAGTTCTTTCGGATAATGAGATAAATGTCACGTGTTTGTCTGCAGCGTTGTACAGAGAAGATGGTAGAAATGCAGCCTTATAAAAGGCACACCTTTACATGGGCCAGTCTCCCTTGCCAAGGGGACTTAGAGTTCTGGGGCTCTCTTAGGGCAAAGGTTGAACAAAACAAGGGCCATCACAGCCATGTAGTCCATGTACCACCACCTGAGGGCTTGGCAGCCCGTGGGAGAGATTTTGAACCTCTGCTCCTCTTAAGCAATCATGTCTCTTGATCTTACTTTGACCATATCCTGTTGTAATCCTTAGGCTCTAATATCAGAGCCTAATATCCTTCTCCAGGACTAACCCGTGGCTCCTATGCTGGACCTGTCCAGACCGATCATTTCTCAGAGCTGTACAATTCTGTCCCTGGCAGCTGCATTAAAAAGCACTGTCAGTCCAGAGGGGCCACGTAGTGGACATGAGGAAAGGATGAGCCCTGAGCTAGGTTTTTGGCTGTCTTGTATTGGTCAATTCCAGTCTCTGGTTTCCTCATAGGTTTTAGTTGTCTGTGGAGATGGACAGCGCTTGTGTTGCTTTCAGTAGGGTGCCTGTGTTCTGCTTTCAGAGCTCTACTGGCTGAGAGCTGATCGTGCCTATTGTTGTTTTTATTCTTATGAAAATGAAATGCCTTTCTTTAAATCCTAGCCTATCAAACAATTATCTGGGAGATGAGGGACTCCTGCAGCTGTTTCAGTTCCTCCCAAATTTGGCAAAGTTAAGTTCTCTCAAGTGAGTAACTCCTATTTCTCCTTACTCATGGATGGGTTTTCATGGGAGTATTGGTTGTAGAAGCACAGTCCACATTTGGAAAGGGCTCTAGATACTGCGAAAGACCCAATAGACTTCAGCATGATCTTCATTAGTGTGGGCTTTGCACTGCCACAGCTGCACTTACAGCCAAAGAGTTGGTTTTGCCTTGCATTGATGTCTTGAAAGACAAGGAATTCCATTTGACCATAAGAAAAACTTACATGGTGAGGATGGTTGCTACAACAGGTTGCCCAGAGATTGATTCACCATTTTTGGAGATGTTAAAAACCCATCTGGACAATGTTGTGAGCAGCCTCCTCTGAGTTTGACTAGATGATCTCCAGAACTCAATTATTCCAACCTCAGTTATTCTGTGATCCTCTGAACTCTAAAATCGAGGGGCAAAGTTAAAAAATGCTGGAGTGAGTTGTGTTTGCAGAACTGTAGCTGGAAACACAGGCACAAGTTGGCAAAGCAGCAGTCTGTAAGAGCATGCGACAAGGGGCTGTTGTCACTTGTCACAGGGTAAATTGTTACGTAGTTTTGCTTGCAGCAGCTGATTTCATCTCTTCTTCCTGTAGGTTTAATGACAACCAGATCTCCCTGAACTCAGTGTTTTTCTTAGCTCAGTCCTTACTCACACTGGAACACATTAAAACAGTGAACCTCAGGTATGACCAGGAGCATTTTTCCTATTTTTTGCTATTTAAAACCTCAGGCTGTGGGTTTTTGAGGAACAATACAGGAGCATGTGTCTTCAAACTCCATCCTAATTATGTTATTTTCTGGTTACAGCTTAGGACACATGCAGGTGGTTCATCTCACCTTCTGGGAAAGAATCAGGTAAAATCACACCCACTCATCGGCCTAAGGCTTTCAGGTGCCTCCTTATGAAATCTTATCTAGATGGTGATGTGTGATGCCCTGAAGTGTGCCAGTGAAAAAGCCCTTTGGCTCCAAACTCCAGTCAGGTTGGTGGGAGCGGGGTGAGATGTTCCATGTCTGAGTGATTGTCAGCAGCTTGAGGGTATGGAGGAGGCAGCAGCATTGAGCTGCTAATCGGGGGCTGCACTCACCTGCCTCCTGCACCAGGGCAGAGCAAACACCCAGAGTGCTGAGTAGATGTAGAACCCTGTGGAGGCTGGAAGAGGGACAATAAGGCCCTTTTCTTGTTCTGGGGGCAATGTGAACCTAATTCTGGCAGGTGGTGAGAAAAGGCAGACTGGAGTGTGGGGTCAGTGCCATGACTCCACCTCTTCCCCAGCTGCAGCATGGGGAGTCAGCTACTCAGGGGTAGTAACATCATCACAACTCATGGGGTAAACCCTTCTTTCCCCAGGGTCAGAAGTACCAGCAGATGGAGAAGTAGTGTCCTGGCGCATCCCAAGCATGACGCAAAAGGACAGTGCTTTCGGTATGGCAGCCCCAAATTCCTTTTGTCACCTTCAAGTGTAGGGAGAGATGGCCATAAGGGTCGGTAGCATAACATGTGGAGCAGCCCCATCCCTCCAGCTGTGTCTCCTTGGAGAGCTGTCCAATGCCCTTCCTGCCTTCAGAGGCAGACTCAGATCTCTTGGAAAGCAGATGTTTCTTTCCTCTGCTTGTTCCCATCAAGGCTGATTCCACATGGCACCCCTCTGGAAAAGGTGCATCTTTAATATATCTCTTCCATCCTCTTCCCTGCTGAAACTGGTCAAGAAGGTCAATCCCCAAAATACCGCTTGGTTACAAGGGAGAAGGTCTTGTCTGGTGTCATTTGGCAAAGCCTTAAAGAGATTGGGCCAACTTGAATCAAACGAGGCCAACAGTTTTCTGTACTTTGCGGCCACTGGAGAGACAGTGATATGCCAGAGGTGACTGGGTAAATAATACAGCCTCTTGGAATACACTTGGGATGTCAACTGCAACAAGCATGTATGGAAAATAGAGTGCATCTTTCACTTGGCTAGGCTCAAGGGGATTGTCTTGCTTTCCTGCAGAGGAAGCTTCTGCCCATAGATAATGAGATACAGATCTGTCTGTCTGAGACATTCATCCCATGGAGACCTGCCAGTTTGTCACCCAGGAAGGTTCTGTGGTTTCCTTCTTAGGGAAGGATACAGGATGCACCATTCCCAGTCTTGCTCTGGGAGAGCTGCAACAGTGCTGAGCGGGGAAGGATGTTGTCCAGTATCCTAAAACAATTTCAGTGCCACCAATGAGGCTCTGGGGAGGTGAAACCCAAAGTTACATGGTATTTTGGTGGACTGGCTCTCTGGAATTAGCTCAGAGCTGGTGAAATTATCTGGTTATCACAGGTTTTGACTCCTCAGTCCTATATTGATGAGAGCAAAATACATGTAGTGGTAGCAAGAGGGTTGCCATGGGCCTGTCCTGGGATTTGAAGCTCTGGGATATGAAGGCACTGTAGCCATACTGTGCTTATGGGAAGCTGTTGAGTGCCTTGTTTGCTTCAGCCTCAGGAACTGCAGACTGGCTCCAGAGGACGTGACCAGGCTGTGCCAGATACTGTCTCAATGTCCCCAGCTGACAGAAATTGAGTAAGTGTTGTGTCCTTCTCTGTCTGTCTGTCCCCAACCCACAGATAAAGAGTTGGTTTTGAGGTTAGCAGCTAGTGTAAACAGGTCTCTTCCCACCACAGCCTCCTAGAAACCCCCCCAAACTTCACACAGATGCTTAGATGCATGTCCAGGTATAATTTATAGAAATACTTACATGTTGTCCCAGTTTCTCTTGGAATTTGTTTCCTTACATATTTTACAGTCTGTCTGGAAATTCCTTGAGTGACCAGAGCATTGAGAGGTTACTGAGCTTCCTGCCATACCTCTGTCATCTGACACTACTGAGGTAATGTTTGGGTTTCCTTCTGTGATTGCTGCCGTGAAACATTGGTTTGGGAAGTGCTAGTCACACAGCATATTTTAGGAGAATTAATCAGTAATTGTAGATTAACAAGAGAGGCGAAGAAAATGCAGAAACTCAGACCTGTTCCTGTTTCGTTTCTTGAACCAAAGCAGTGCTGAACACTTTATTTTTAGCGATACATAGAGGGAAAAAAAAAAAAAGGGCAGGAGGTACCCCCTCTAGGCACAGCATCCCAGATAATCTTCACTTAGCAGGTCTCATAGACCATGACTTCCAGCACCCATAACAGATGTAGGACTTGCTGGTTGACACACAGTGTCAGTGCACACCACTCATTTGTGTGGTCAGCAGCTCACACCAAAAGTGTTTCCTGTCTTTGACACCAGAAGTGTTTCCTGGGAGCATATCAGCCATTTAGGCTGGGAATTTAGGCTAGAGAGGTGCTGTCAGGGGCTAGGGCACTCCCACTATGTGGACAAAAAGACCAGGAGGAGCTTGTCCACCTTTTACAAGATGTAGCATGGAGGAGCTGCAGTGTCTTGAGAGACTGAATTTGATCACTCGGAAGGTATCTCTAGTCCAGTGGCCCTGAAGAGGAGTTGTAAGCCCTTGGTCTGTACTCCTTTTTTAGTCAAAGGAGACTCTTGGATCCTTGCTCACTGATCTTGAGTTAAATGGGGTGGATCCAGCCTTCTGCATCCCAAAGAAAACAATGGGAAAATTGGTCTGTGTGTATCAGAACCTTTCTTTTTGGGAGCTGATTTTGTTATTCTTCTTTTCCCCTCCCTATCAGTATTAGGAATAACAGATTTTCTCCACATTGCATTGTCTTCCTCATCAACTCCATCAGCCTCTGTGAGCGGATCAGAATGGTGGAAGTCCGGTAAGACACAGACTGTTCAGAGCACAGTAGCTCAGCTTTAAAGGGGCTACAGAGCTTGTCAACTTTGAAGGACATTGCTGAAGGACTGTCTTTTGTGTTTGTTTCAGGTCAAGTGAAAATGCTTTTTTGCATTTAGGAGCAAGCACACAAAGCCAAAAGACATCCTGCAGGTACTGACATGCAACACTTACTTAAAATTCACTTGTTTTGATTATGTTTGAAATGTTAGCACAGGTAGCTAAATCTCCTCTTGTATGAAGAACTCATGGGCTGATAGTCAAGGAGCATGGGCTAGTAGCTGAAGCTTTGGGGTTCAATTCTGCTAAGTGCAACCTTGTACCATTTGAGATGCATTGGGATGTCAGAAGCCTGATCCTTTCTTCAGCGGCCACTGGACTACTCATAAGGAGAACCTCCCTTGACCTGCTGGTCACAATCTTCTTAATGCACCTCAGGAGACCATCATCTTGAGTAGCCCCAAATGCTTCTCTACCAGCAGCTGAATTGACCCCTAGCCACTGCATTTTCCAAATGTGTGCCTCAGATTTTGCATGATAATTTCCATATGAGCATCTGTGTGATGTGGACGTGATACATGGCTGCAGCCTCCCTGGGATTGGTAGTTGCTGGGTGCTCCTGTACAGGTGACTGTAATGTGTTTCCAGGTAGGCACCAAGGAGATGGCAGAAAATGTGAAAAGATCTGTTTCCCACTTATAATGTGTTGTTACCAACCTCAGGGAGGTGTTATGAGAAGTATCAAACACCAGCACTGCCGAGGGCATTCGTCTCGGTGAATGTTGCACAGTAACTAGTGTAAAAATGGAGCTGCAGATGAGCAGCTCTTGCTGTGCAAGCTGAGCTTGGTTGCCAGCCATGCTCTAACTCTGTTGCTGTCTCCTGCGCAGGCTGACGGACTGTGCCATCGGTCAAGGGCAGGTAGATGAGCTCTGCAGAGTCCTGGAACAGCACAGGTGGCTGGCAGAAGTGGAGTAAGTGAGGACTGAGTTGTTACTATGGCCTTGAATGGGAGTCACTGGTGGAGAGCTGGGTTGGCATGGTTCAGCTTTGCCCGGGTTTTCCCAGACTGCCTGTGTGTGCTACATGTGTTTGCTCAGGATATTTAGGAATCAAAGTGAATTAGTAGTTACATAGGCTCTTTCTATAGAAGAGGGCTTGAGCTGGTGGAACAATTTCCTTGGGATTTTCATTCTGTGACTGTTTTGAGGCATTTGTTGCTTCATTTGAGCTCTGCTCTGAGCTTATATCCAGAGCTCTTTATGTGAGTTTGCTCTGGGGCTTATGCATCAGGTACTCTTGCAGGGCAGCAGTTTAATTTAGACAGACCTGTAGTGGCCAAGCTGGGATTCAAGTCCAGGAAGCCTGGCCTTTTCCTTCAAGGCTATTCAGAGGAGCACTGCTGCTTAAAAGGCTGAGTTTTGGTTGCCCACCTTGTTCTTCTGCCTTTCAGTCTCTCCAGGAATCAGTTGGGAGATGCAGGCCTGAGGTGCCTCTTGGACCACTTGCATCAAGTGCCCATTACCTGCTCCTTCAAGTAAGAAAACATTCTGTGAATGTGAGGTGCCCTGGCAGGAAGGTGTTCATGCGATCCCTCATGGAGCTGGTTGTCATGATTCTTGCCCACTCCTGCCTTAGGAGTTAAGATCTGAGTGATCCATGAGCACAACTCAAGATCTCCAGGCCAGGGTGACTCAGGGTCTGATCCAAAACCTGCTGAAGTACGTAAAAGTCTTTATTAGCACCAGCAGAAGATAACAAGGCCCATAATGGGGCAGTGTGACAGAAATTGACCCAGTCCTCTGTGTATTCAGTTCATCACTTTCCTGTGTACGCTTTCCTCTTTGAGTAACTCAGGGCCTATAGATGCTGTGAGCTTAGCTATGCCCTACACCCAAGCGTCGCCCAAGTCATGCCGTGTCTTGGAGGCATTTGGTGCATTTAGTGCAGCCATAGGTGCCCAGCACCTCACAAACTGCTCTACCTTCGGTGCCAACTTGAATTTCACTTCTGTGGCTGAGGAGCCTGGGGACAGCTCTGTTTTAACATCTGAAAACCCTTCTTTCTCTTCCCTGAAGCCTCAGCCATAATAGGATTTCTCAAGATGGAGTTTTGCATCTCATAAACACCTTTGCCACATCTGGAAATACCACTGAAGTTCAAGTCAGGTGAGTGTTTCTCCTCACTAATTTCTGATTCTTCCCTGTATGTTTTCCTCTTAATATCAAAAGTTTGTCATCTTCAGGTAATAATGACAAGGGCCGTGTTTCTCAACTACATGCAGAGCTTTGGTCTATGTCCATTGCTGCTGGCCAAACACAGGTGCCAGTGTGGCAGAACTGCTATTCCCCAGGGCCAAGTCATTTTTGTCTATAAAAACACAGGTATTCATCTGTACTAACTGTGGTCACAGATATGGCTGTAAATGAACCTCTTCAAAGCAGGAGTCAGAGTATGCTGTTTAAAAATGTGATCCCCAGTTCACTTTAGTATGCAGAGAACTCAGGATGAATCTGTTGAAAGCAATTTCCAATGTTCTCGACTCGCATTTGTGTCTTTATCTTCTTTCCTCTCTGGCAAAAACAGCCCATGGGTTCTGGGCTTGTTGCACTGGCATGAACTGTTTTTTCTCATGGATTCCAGTCACAAACTGGGCCATGCTGCAAGTCTGCCCTTACCAATGCTGTATGTTCAGGTGGAGCTGTTGATCTGGCATGAACCAAATTAAAGCAGGGTCCCTTCCATTTGCCCCTGCTGCTAAATGTAGGTACTGAATCTTTGGGCCGGGCATCTCAGTCTGCACTTTTAGCTCTCCCCAGAGCTTGGCAGTGCAGGGACAGGAGGAAACAGACAGGATTGCTTCTCTGACCACCAGTGCTGCCTTACACCAATTTAGCATTAGCAAAACCTAATTGAAGCATTTCCCTGAGCTCGTTTATGGTAGGGAGAGGTGTACTGGGCCAGGGACCTCTGTCACTGCTGCACTGCGTTGCTTTGTGCACTTTAATATATTTTTAAATACATAAATATATATAATCGGTAATTTTCTCTCCAAATCCTACACTCGTGTTTTCTCTTGCAGTTTGTGCTCCAAAGCAACTTTAATCATCAAGTTGACAAGCAGAGATGACTCAAAAAAAATTTTGAGGTAATGATACAGGGGTTTTTTTGTGATTTCTTTAATGAAGGTGGTGCCGTTTTTCTAGGGACAAGAAATACAAAGCCTCTTGTACCCTGTAGCTCCCAGCACAGTGATATTTTGCACTAGTAGATTACAAGTTTCCTTTGATTGGTTTTCTGAGAAGAGCTTTCTCACGTCGCAGAGAATGCCACGTGCCTTTCTCTCACTGCTCCTCCACTGACCGTTCCTCACCTAGGAACCTGTGGGTGTGCCTGTGGTCCCTGTCACAGGACGGTGTGCTACAAAGAGCTGCACCGTCAGCTACACATGTACATGTATCAGAACATCTCAACAGATGCATTTGAAGTGTTGCCACAATCTTTTTTGGAAGCCCTGTAAGGCATTTAAGGTGTTGGTGCTATTCTTCTTTCTCTATGGGGAAGGGTTGTGATGCCTGAGATTTCTGGATCAGAAAGCCTGAACTGCTTGTAAGGAACTCAGAATGTTCTCTTGTCCATCCTTTCAGACTCACGGAGTGCAACTTTGAGCCAGAGCACCTGGAAAAGTTGTGCTTGCTCCTGGAAAAGTGCACTGGTCTGACAGAGTACATGTGAGTTCATGTCTGCTTGGACCCCTTTGTCTGGGCTTGTTTGTAAGCTGTTCATCACAGTGACCCTTTGGTTCCAGATCCTCAAATAACAACATGACAGTCCAGGCTGCAGAGAGACTTTTCCATACCCTGAGGAAAAATTTGGGTCCTCTGAAAATCAGGTACTGTGTCACTGTGCTGATTTAAGTACTGATCCTTTTCCTTTCATCAAACCCAAAAGTGAACTGTGCTTCTTCCAAAGCATTGACCTGAGACATTCCCACAGGTGGCTCTTAAGTTACGGGTATTGCAGATTTATCTCCTGGATTCATACTAAGCATCTTGTAAAGCTGTGGCCATGAACTGTGCTGTCTCTAGACCTCTACCTGCCTTACAAAGAAGGTTGCTAATGCTGGTGAACACAATCCTGCTATGTCCTCACCAGAGGTTTCCATAGAGCATCCTGCAGTTCACCCAAGCAACCAGTTCTTCATTTCTCCCAAACTGTGTTGCATTAAAGCACAAGGGCTGGGGTCTCTCTCACTGCTGTCAGTGGTAGGCAGGCCAGGGGGAAGCTGATGTTTGTGTCCTTCTCTATGGAGGTGGTTGGCTGCTTCTCTGTTTGCTCCCAGGTTGCACCCTCTTTCTTATCTAGACATGACTCTGATGAACAAAGCAGCCTTTCCATGTCTATTAGAGTGCTGAGCACTCAGCCGACAGAGGCAGAGTTGGATCTGTGCATGTGATAAAGCAGAGCTGCCTTTGTTCTGCTTTGCAGCATAGAAGAGCCATGGGTAAGGAAAGAAAGTGTCACAAACCTTCTTGAGCTGGCTGTCCAGGCCTGTGGAAACATTACTGAGATCACGTAAGTAGCACCTCAAGTTCTGGTATCTTACAGATATTTTCTTTTAGCTTGCTACTTTTAAGGAAATGGGATGAAACCAGCACTTTAACTTGCCCTTCTGTCCTTTATTTTCTGCCTCTGTTTGTAAGCCATTAGCCAACTTGAAGCAAGTTTGGCCCAGATGTCTGGCAGGTAGAAGTATGTAGAAAGTTTGTGGACACACACTCTAGCAGGTGTATCATAGAATCACAGAATGGTAGGACTTGGAAGGGACCTCTGGAGATCGAGCCCAACCCCTTGCCAGAGGGGGATCACCCAGGGCAGGCCACCCAAGAACATATATAGGCTGCCCCCAACCTTCACATCCCCGACCAGACCTTTGTTCATTAATACAAGGTCCAGCAGCACACCTCTCCTCCTTGGCTCTTCCACCACCTGCGTCAGCCAATGCACTGCAAGAGCCTTGTGGAGTGAGTATGCCTTGCTGTGTGGCCTTTCCAACTAATACCACGGTCATCAAAGTCACCCCTGAGCACCAGGGCATGTGACCTTGAGGCTACTTCCAGCTGTCTGCAGAAGGCCTCATCGACGACATCTTCCTGGTTTGGTGGTTTTTAGTAGATACCCACAACAGTTTTGCCTAATTTGGGTGACCCGTAATTCTTACCTGTAAGCTTTCAACATATTCTTCATTCCCCCCTCGGTAGAGCTCAGTGCATTCCAGTTGCTCTCGCACATAAAGAGCAACTCCATCGCTTCACCTTGTTGATCTGTCTTTCCATAAAAGTCCGTAGTTTTCCATGACAGCATTCCAGTCATGTGAGCCATCCCACCATGGCTCAGTAATTGCAATGAGATCATGGCCTGGTGACTGCACACGTCTCCAGTTCTTCCTGCTTATTCCCCATGCTGAGTGCAGCGCTGTACAAGCATCTCAGAGAGGGGGTTGAGTGCATAGTTTTCACCCTTGATGTGTCAAGGCCTTCTGGTTCTCAAAAATGCTACCGTGCTGCCCCACAAGCATTGAGCTACTACATCCAGGGGATTCTCTAGTAAGCCCAGTTACACCCCCCACCCCCTTCAAATCTAGTTTAAAGCCCTGTCAATCAGGCCTGCTGGGGCTGTAGTGGAAAGCAGACCATGTTCCTGGACTCCTGTGGGAGAAAGGGTATCCAGATTAGGCTGGATTTGGAACTTGTTTACATATTGCAGACCTTTTCCAAAATGGGTGGTTACCATTTGTGTGTCACCATAGTCCTGTGCCATCTAGTCCTCCTGATTTTTCTTCTGCTAAATAGAATTTGCTATCCCTTAGGAGCTCCCAGGCTTATGGTGTTCTCTAATCTCTGCCTTTCCAGGATTTGTAAAGATAAACCCCTCTTCCAATTAGGAGTATGGTTTCCATACCTCGAGAAGGCGGGATCAGCCAGCAGGTGAGAAAGTGACTATTTGTCCTTACTTTCTGCTTATTCTGAAGCTCCCCATGGGATCAAAAATACCTTCAGAGTGTCTGAGGCTCTAGTCCCCATGGGTTCAGTCCTGGAGTGCCTCTGCGCAGGAAACTTACTCACATGGCCATGTTTTTTGGGCCATCTTCCTTCAGGCCCATGCTGGACCTGCATGAGGTACAAAAAAAAAAAATAAAAAAATCTATCTTCACTGTAGGACCAGGAGCACTTTGAAGACTCTTAGGACACGCTGGCTTCATCAGGAATGTGTAGGGAGAGAGCAGCATTAGTGTCTTTTTCCCTTTGTGTGGCTGACGAAGGCAGCAGCTGTCTTCTCATGTGGCTGGGAAAGGACTGTGTCTCTACACTGGACTCTGGAGTAGATGGGATTCAGCAGGAGAGCCCAGAGAGGGCACTTGAAAAGCTCTAGACAGTTCCTGAGCCTGGCCCTGAGGGGCATCATATGCTGCAGTGGATGCCTGCTGATCATCACTGGCAGTGGCACTGTGTGTTTTTATCCTGCAGGTGGAAGCTGTACAAGCCAGAAGCCAAGCACGCTTGCTTCTACCAAAGGGCTTGGGAGAAATGTGCTCAGCTGCAGGAACTGAGGTGAGTTGCCAGTCACCATAGAGGACCCTTTGGGGAAGGGAGTAGCTTGTTCTTGTGTGTGCAGGAGAACCCAGAGCAGGGCAGGGGAGAGGCCAGTGCAAGGTCCCAGTCCCTGCCCTCTGGGTCAAAATCACAGAATCACAGAATGATAGGGGTTGGAAGGAACCTCTGGAGATAGAGTCCAATCCCTCTGCTCCAGAAGGGTCACGCAGAGCAGGAGTCCCAGGATCCCATTGTCCAGGTGGGTTTGGAATCTCTCTAGAGAAGGAGACTCCACAACCTCTCTGAGCAGACTGAGCCAGGCTCCAGCACACTCACAGTAAAGAAGTTTTCCTTCTGTTCAGGTGGAACCTTCTGGGTTCCACTTTGTGCCCATTGTCCCTTATCCTGTCGCTGGGCACCACTGAAGAGTCTGCCCCCATCTTCTTGACACCCACACTTCAGAGATTTATAAACATTTTTATGAGATCCTCTCTCAGTCTTCTCCAGACTAAACAGCCCCAGTTATCTCAGTCTTTCCTCATAAGAGAGATGTTTTAGTCCCCTACTTAAAGTGTTTGGATGGAGAATAGAAAAGCCCCATAGACTTAGTGACTTCCTGTGGCATCCTTTGAAGGATACCAATGGCTCAAAGTCTAGATGGAGATGAGTGACAAGTGGTGTCCCTCAGGGGTCCGTACTGGGACCTGTGTTTAACATTTTTATCAATGACATAGCAGGATCGAGTGCACCATCAGCAAATTTGCAGATGACACCAAGCTGAGGGGTGCCATCGATAGACCAGAGGGATGGGATGTCATCCAGAAGAACCTAGACAAGGTGGAGAGGTGGGCCCAGGTGAACCTCATGAGGTTCAACAAGAGCAAGTGCAGGGTCCTGCACCTGGGCCAGAACAATCCCCACTATCAATATAGGCTGGGGGAGGAGGTAATAGAGAGCAGCCCTGTAGAAAAGGACTTGGGGGTGCTGGTAGACAAGAAGCTGGACATGAGCAGCCAGGGTGTGCTTGCAGCCCAGAAGGGCAATTGCATCCTGGGCTGCATCAAGAGAAGTGTGGCCAGCAGATCGAGAGACGTGATTCTGCTGCTCTACTCTGCTCTGGTCAGACCTCACCTGGAATACTGTGTCCAGCTCTGGAGACCTCAGCACAGGAAGGATATGGACCTGATAGAGAGGGTCCAGAGGAGGCCACAAGGATGACCAGGGGACTGGAAGACCCCTCCTACAAGGACATGCTGAGGGAGGTGGGACTGTTCAGCCTGAGGAAGAGAAGGCTCAGGGGAGACCCAACAGCCACCTTCCAGTACCTCAAGGGATCTACAAACAGACTGGAGAGGGCCTGTTTACAAAGGCCGGGAGTGAAAGGATGAGGGGCAATGGTTTTAAATTAGAAAAGAGTGGAATTAGATTGGATGTAAGGAAGAAGTTCTTTACCATGAGGGTGGTGGAGCACTGGAACAGGATGCCCAGGGAGGTTGTTGAGGCCCCATCCCTGGAGACATTCAAGGTGAGACTTAACAAGGCTCTGAGCAACCTGCTCTAGTTGAAGCTCTCAGCAGGGGGGTTGGACAGGATGACTTCTAGAGGTCCCTTCCAACCCAGACATTTCTATGATTCTATGATTACTGGTTGTGCTGGGATTACATGTCCAAGCAGCTGGCAATTACTCAGCAAAAGATACAGCTGGTGGGAATCCAAATGCATGCCTGTGGAGATCTCCAGGGGAGGCCTGTGGGAAGGTCTGAGAAAGTCAAGACTTGCTGTCCTGGGAGAGCTCTGCTCAGCTGTCAGAAGAGGGCACCAAGACCAAGCAAACAGAGTGTCTTCGTGGTCTGAAGGCTCTTGAAGAGTAAAGGCAATAGTTTAAAATGCGTTCCTCAAGCTGAAGCATCTGCTGGTGCACCCCATAGATCTTAACCTGCTTCTTGGAGCCCACGAGACCTTTGGTTCCCAGACCCACAGTGTGCCAGGATCATCCCTCAACTCTGGATGGGTTTTGCCTCTGCCATGAAAGAATCCCTGGAGATGCTGCAGCCAAAATCCCATTCCCCAGGAGCTGGGAGTGCTGGCAGCAGGACTGCTGTGTTGGCTGTTGCTTGGGAGCTGGCTGGGCACCATCTGACTGGTGGTGATGGCTTTTACGTCACTTTGTGGGGGTTTTGGTGCTTTTTTGTTGTTGCTGGTTGATTTTTTTCCTCATATTAAACTGTATTGGGGCAAGTGGGAAGAAATTGGAGGATGTTTGGAGTTACAGCATTTGTCCTCCCAAGTCACCATTGCACATGATGGAGCCCTGCTCTGCTGGCAGTAGACAAACACCTGCCCACAGGAAGGAGTGAACGAAGTCTTTACTTTGATTCTCTGTGTTCCCAGCTGTTGCTTTACCTATTAAACTCTCTTTATCTTAACCCATGAGTTTTCTCACTTTCATCCTTCCAATTCTCTTCCCCATCTCAAACTCCTGTCAGGGGTCACTGTTGAGCTCCCCGTGTCCCTGGGCATGGAGGGGATCTCCACAGTTGTATGTGGGTCAATCCCTTGTCTTCTTGAGAACCCCTTGTCTGTTCTACCTCCCCAGGGAGCTCTGCAGAGAAGTCTTTTCTCTGTAGCACAGCTCATATGCACTGAACCAGGACCACAGATCCGAAGGCTGGGCTGCAGCTGGGCAGTGCTCATGCACGGAGCAATGCGAGGCACAAGCTGGAAGCTCTAAGCCACAGACCAATGTCAGTTCTGCACTTAAAAGCCCTCAAAGGAGTCTTCAGCCCCTTTTCAGTCCTCTTGAAGTGAGTACCCCAATGCCTTGAGCATCTATGCAGCACCTTCTCCCCTCCCTCCCTTCCTGCCCCAGTGAGACCCATGAGGTGTTGGGAGGCAGTGGATAGAGCACCCATCCCACCCAAGCTTCTTGGCTGGCTCCACGCCTTGACCAGCCAGCAGCAGCACAGTTGCTGGGGCTGGAAGAAGAAAGGACACTGCTCTCTAATACCATGTGAAGTAAACCTTTATTTTGTGTCTGTGCCCAGTGGGCTGGTGCTGGTGAGGCTGCAGCGCCCCAGGAGCTGGTGCCTGGCTGTTCGGTGCAGTACACGGCTCTGGCAACTCAGTGCCATCTCTCGGCGGTGGGGACTTCTGCAGCCCTTTCCAGGAGGATGGCTTTGTAGTCATCACCTTCCTTCCTGTTGGGATGTTGGGTAGCCTGTCCCAGGGTACCTGATCCTCATCATGGGATAGTAAGTCCTTTCCTTTTTTGAAGCCTCTCAACTATTTTCTCCACCCAAGACATCTTTGGGTTGGCGCAGACCTTGGTCCCATTCCTGGTTATAAACCTGCCGAGATGAAAGGTGAAACTTCAGGAGAAATGACAACTATAATGACACTCGTGTCCATGCCATCCTCTCTTCCCTGCACTCCTTCTCTTCACCCTTTGGCCCTGTGTGCTGCCCCTAGGTACTTGGTCCTACAAGCAGCTCATCCTGCATCCCAGTGCCTCTAGAGCCTGCACAGAGTCTTCAGGAGCTGCAATGGACTCCTGTCCTGAACTCTGCCCTCCAGGAGTGGCCAGAGAGTCCCATCCTCCCCTCTTCGTGTTGGAAGACAGCGACTTGTAGAGGCCACACAGACCTGGCCCAGTCCTGTCCCAAGATGGGATGGATGAACTGAACCTGTGGTGGCCTGGGAGACAGAACAACCATGGGGAAATTATCAGGACTTACACAATGGCTGGAGTAAAACACTCCTTGGGAGTTGTGTAGAAACCTGTCAGGTTAGCCAGCCGGAGAGGTGCCTTTGCAAAACTGAAGCAGCATTCAGATGGTGAGTAAGGAGCTGGAGAAGACAAAGAGAGGCAGTGAACACTGGGCTTGGAAAGCTGTCTTTCAGCCCTTCCCTCATGACAAGGCTGGTGCACACCCCCCCAAGTTCTGCAGGTGTTGCCCTGAGGGCCCCTGGGTGCCCTCCTTCCTTCCCAGGGCTTCTCCAGGGCATCAAATTCACTGAAGCCACCTGATCCTGGAGCAGTGTCCATCTTTCCCTTCTCCCCCAGGACATGTCACCCTGCCCTGCAACCACCCCGCTCCTCCTGCCAGCAGCACCATCCTTGCCCCACACCAGGGTTTCTTGCCTGACCCTCCCAAGAGGATGACCCCAAGCCCTGACCCACAGCAGTAGCCCGCGAGGTGCCTTTACCTGCAACACAGCATGGGGAGAAGGTGAGCAACAATGTGAGCAGCAGGACCGTCCTGGCACCAAGCATGGTGGCTGCGTGAGGGCTCTTCCTCGCAGGGTGCTGCTCTGCCTCTCCAAGGGGCTCAACTGTGAGCTCAGCCAAGGAGGTGCTGCAATTTATCCTCTCCACCCCCTTCCCACATCAGTCCTTTTCCAAAGAATTTCACCCAAATTTGAGTAAAAGCCCTGTATGTTTTCTTTGGCCGAGGGGATTTCCACATCACGTGGTATTTTCAGGGTTACTGACCGAGGTGATGCCTAGAAAGATGTGAACAGACTGTGGCAACTTCTGCATCCATCGAGACGGGCCTATGAGAAAGCTGCACAGTCCATGAGGGAAGTGAAATCCTTCTCTGCAGAGGGGTGAACTTCAGGGCTCCCAAACCTACGGAGAGGGTTTGGTGACGATAGGAAAGGCAAAGCCCCAGCTTCCTCTTCAAGGTCACCAATGTAAATGTGCTAAAGATGGCTGGACAGCTTGTGAGCTCCCTGGGGAAGGTTAAGCAGAAACAAAATGACTGGTGCTGCCACTGGCTCAAAAGCTGCGAGATGTCAAATCCTCATAGAAATTGCATCACATTCCATGATGAGGGGAGGGACACAAGTTTTCCACCACAAATCCCTGTTTATTGCTGGGAAGCATGGGGTGTAAGGAGCAGGGGGTGCAGCTGAGCCCTCCTTTGCAAAGTTGGCTTCAGTCCAGGGCAGGAGGCTGAGTCAAGCTGAAGGAGGAAAAGGTGGGGGGTCAAAGTTCTTGAGTGTTTTTCCAACCTCTTTCTCCCTTTGCAGCCTCAAAGCCTCCCAGATGCTTCAGGATCTCAGTTAACATGGGGACAGCTTCATCAGCAGGAGGTGTTGAGTTCCAGCTATGTTCAACTCCCCCATCCTCACCCAGCCACTCAGGCCACCAGACTCTTCTGCAGGTCCTCACCAGTCATGCACAGCCCCTGGTCTGAAGCTTGTTTTCCCGTTCCTTCTTTTTTTCCCAGGCTGTGAGTGGATGGAAGGAGCAGCAGCATCCCATGCACATCTCCGGGCTACCGCAGTCCCCTGCTATCCACTGTCAGCTACCTAAGGGGCCACCTCAATCTCTTCTTTACAATGGCATCCCTCAGCCATCCTCTGCCCCTTTGGAGCAGGACATTATGCCTGGGACTGTGTTATCTCTGGGTGTCTTATTTTAAAAGACTTGGGGGAAAACCACCCAGTACTGAGAACTGCTCTGGTCATGGCCAGGCCTCCTCAAAACCAGCTGCAGTAGGAGACACATCTCCTGCTGATGAAGGCTCAAGAAGCCCAGGCAAGGTATGCTGAGGTTCTTCCCTGCCTCAGAGAAATGACCCCTGTGGCTGCTGTGCTTTGGCTCAGCTCCTGTGGAGAGCTGGAGTCCCTACGTCTCAAAATCACTATTTGGCCCAGGAGGAGCTGACATGGGGGACCCATGCTGCCAGAGGACTAAAAAGAAAGCATTTCTAAAGAGGTCCCACAACCCCTAAGGACAGTGCCATTCCTTCCTGCAGGTGTTCCACCCAGCCAGTCGGTGTCTGCCTGGGTTGTAATAAGCACCTAGTGTCCTGCTGATCCCCAGAAGCATCTTTCCTTTCTCCCACAGCTTTGTGGATCCTCCAGTCCCTTTCTGGCCACCTCCTCACCTCTGCTTTTTCCCAGGCTCCCTTCTTGCAGACTCATGTGCCTCTCTAGAAGCCTTTCCTCAAACCTGGGCCACAGTTGCTGGGACCACAGTAGCCTCCCATCACCTGGAGACCAGCTCATCAGGCAGAGACTTGGAAACAATGACACTCTGCAAGCTGCAGTCAAATCAGCAATACCAAGCTGGGGACATGGGACATATTACTGCTCCTGATGTATTTTTGACTTGCCTGTGGCATGCACAGGAACAGGGCCACCAAGCACTGGTGGCATGATGCTGTCATACCCATGGCAGATGTCCTGAAGCTGGGGGAACACAAGCTCCCCAGCAGCCATGGATCAAGGGAGCACGCATCCAACCACACCATGGGCAAAGCCACCATCCAAGGCCTGGACCCTGATCAGCACAGAAGGATTCTGGGAATGGCCAGGTATGGTCTTGCTGCAAGCCCACGGAAGGTCTCCCCGTGGCCTGGGACTTCACCTAACCACTCCCCAGTGATGGGTGGGCAGCCACGGCAGCACATAGTGGCTGGTGGCTGAACACGTACACAGGCACCCAGCAGACAGGGGCAGGGAAGAGGTGGTCTGGATGGAGAGGACCTTGAGAACTAGAACCGCTAGTGGGGGCCTGCTTCACTTCGGCAGAGTTGTGCTTGCTTCTCTGGCAGAAGGTCTGGCCCGGGATGCCCCGATTCCCCTTTCTCAGGTTCTTGGGCCATCGCTGTGTCAGCCAAACAATTAACAGCTCTCTTGAGACCTTTTGATGTTTATTCTCTTGCTTTTTGGGAAGGGAAAGTCTGATGTACAGTCACTAATAGATGAGTTCTGGAAAGCCCCACTATTGGCCCATGTTCCCTTTTTATTTGCATGGGCTCTGGAGAATTTGCTTGTTTACATAAAAAATAAACAGCAGCCTCTTGATCCTACAAGTGGAGGAGCAGAGAAGCTCAAGGGCCAGCTCAGGTGCATCCATACCAGCTGTGGTATCCATGTGGGGAGGAAAGAGCTGGGCAGAACAAGTCCCACACTTGGAAATGGGGTCTCGGGAGGTAACTGAGTTCACTGAGCTGTGCCAGGACACAGCTGTCGTGTGGCCATCATACTGCTCAGGAAAGAACAGGCTCCTGCTGCTGGGCTGCCAAGGCAGGAGAGAGGTGGCTGAATGTCCCCTGTGCATCACCAAGTGCCTGAAACCTGTCCCCACAGAGGCAGTGGGAGGGTTAGGAGTATGATTTTCCCTGTTACCATAGAATCATAGAATGGTTTGGCTTGGAAGGGATCTTAAAGATCATCTTGTTCTAACACCCCCCACCATGGGCAGGGGCACCTCCCACTAGACCAGGCTGCTCAAAGCTCTGTCCAACCTGGTCTTGAAGACTTCCAGGGCTGGAGCATCCACAGCTTCCCTGGGCAACCTGTGCCAGTGTCTCACTACTCTCAGAGAGAAGAACGTCCTAATATCTGATCTAAATCTCCCTTCTAGTTTGACACCGGTAACCCCCCTTCCTACCACTGCACTTCCCAATGAAGAGAGCTCCCCAGCTTTCCTGTAAGCCCCATTTAAGTATTGGAAGGCTGCTATAAGGTCTCCTCAGAGCCTTCTCCAGGTTGAATTATCTTCTGTCCTACCCAGTCACTTTGAGCATTCTCCATTTACAATATGAAACGTTCTTGATTTTCTTCTATTAAGACCTTCACCTTCTGAGTGTAAAGCCCTTCCACATTTATTTTGGATGCTCACTTGAGGTTCTCCCCAGCTGTGTTTTGAAGCTTTGGATGGCTCAGGATACTGTCACAAAGCAAAGGCGATGCTGTCGTGCCTTTCCAGAGTCAGTGCTCACCCTGTGACTCCAGGTATGACTGTGCCAGGTCCTACAGCCTGGAAACACACTTCAAAAAGAGGAAAACAAGAGTCTCTTCCAAAGTCTGCTTCCTATGGCTGGACACTGGGGACTATCAAGTACTGGAAGGTGGTGATCCAAACTACATCCTGTGCTGTAAGTCCTGCACAGTATCACAGGACATGGAGGCTGCAGGAAGGATGTGTCCAGGAGTCCTTCCCCAGGGGATTATGGGCACTGAATCACTCGGCAAGTTCACCCACCAGCGTGGGGGAGAGAGCAGAAACTGGGACAAAATGTCATCAGAGATTTCCTCAGCATGTACTGCTAGGGAAAGGAGCAAGTAGGAAAAAGGTAAACGAAAATGTCTCGTATATCACTCTGGAGAGTAGTCAGGGCTTGGAGAAGGCTACAGCAGAGGTGTCTCTATGCCAGGTCCCAGCTGCAGGGGGCAGTGAGGGGGGCAAGCCAGCAGTCAAGGGTGACCTCAGCAGATGAGTTCCCACAGGGTCTGAGCATGGGGCACAGAGACAGATGCTGGTAACAGACTCCATCAATGGTCCCACATACACTAAAGTGAGGAAACAGATCCAAGACCCACTTAAGAGGGTTAGGGAGTGCTCATTCATCATCAGGAGATGGCAACAGAGGCAGGGATACAACACCAAAGGGTCCAACTGGCCAGGAGACAAGATACCTACAGCATAGTTCTATCCAAGAGCCAGGGCCAGAGCCAGGATATCAAAGCAGCACTTTTACAACACACCCAAAGCAGGCACTACAAGCTCAAACCTGAGTTTAAATTGGGCTCCTGGGCCTTGGACAGAGGTGGGGTGTGTATATGTGGTGGGGTTAGTCCAGCCACCGGTGAGGCAGGGTGATTAAAGCCAATTAGTGCCCTCAAGGCCTGCCAGGGTCCCTTCTGATGGATCCTGTGGGGATGTGAAGGCACAGAGGTGAGCCTGGGTGGAGGTCCGGCAACTCCTTGTTCTTCTCAGGTCAATCTAAAGAGCTGGCTAACAAAGGGTGGAGAGGGTCTGCGCTGATGTGGAGCTGGACAACAAAGATGTAGGTGAGCAAGGGACCAGGGGTCCCCTGTCTCCTGTGGACTGAGGGGGAACCTCAAGGCAGAAGCTTGTGCCATGTACACCAGGCACAGAAGACAAGCTTTGTCCCACCTGAACATGGCAGACTTGGCATTAGTAATCTCCTGGGCCAAATTCTACACCTGAGGCAGCCCGCAGCCCTCCTGGAGGAGCACGGAAGGATGCCCCATTCGGTATCCTTCTCACAAGGTCTTTCTCTGCACTTGTCAGCCATAGAGGAGCCAGGGGGCAGCAGCAAAGCTGGTGAGCGTGTGCCACCAGCCGGCCGAGGACACGGGCATCCGAACGCTCCCACAGCCCGCAGAGGCCCCCCAGCAGCGCCCGCGCTCGCTCTGCCTGTCGGAAATGATTCATCAGCGCCGGGGATGGCTTGTTTACACGGCCTCCCCCAGCCCGCCTCTGCCCTGACAAAGAGGAGGAGGAAAAATAAACCATGCTTTTCTTTCTACAGAACTTCTTCGCTCCAAAATGACCTTTCTGGGCTGATGACTCATCTGAGGGAAGTTTTTCATGGACCTCACCAGCTTCCCAGCATGCCAATGGTGCCAGAACATGGGACAGAGTGGCTGTGTGGCAAGGGGTCCCTGACCTTCTTGCTCCTATTCAGCTCCTCACTTCAGGAGAGCCCCTGAGCACTGACTCTTGTATTGTGTTGCCTTTCCCAACTCTCCTCCCTTAGAAATGCGCATACAAGAGCAGCCCAAGCTGTGGCTGGGGTGAGAGAAGGTCCTACCTCAACCAGTGGCCACCTGTCCCCTTACAGAACTGGCTTGGAGCGTAACACTTGCTTTCTCTAAGTTGCTTTTTTGGTCGTAGCTTTGCCTAAAGCAAAAACCTGGCTGTTTTTGCAGTATTACTGTAGCAGGGTGGGAAATGTGATTCCCTGTGAGAAAATAAAGTCCCTGCAAATTTTTGGCAAGACCAAAACCCTTAAATTACAACAAGGTGGAGCAATGGCCTGGCCCCATCAGCTGTGCTGGCTGTGCTATCTCTCAGCGATGCTGGGGTTCCCCCCAGGGTGCTTAATCAAATGCTCTCATCTCCACTCCTCTGCAGGGACCCGGCTTGGTCACCCAGCCCAGAGCTGAATCCCCAAAGGACAAGAGTTTTTAACAGAAGGACTTTTATTACTTCTAAAAAAAGGTACAGAAGAAGTATCTCACGCACGCGTTCAGTTGTACTCGATACACAAATGAATCAGAGCTTGCAATAATCACTACAGCAAGTGACATTTTAAGCCCCATGAACCGGTGACAACCACAAGCTCGGTCCTGCACCAGCATTCACCTTGTGCCCTCCCCAGTTGCCTATGACAAGGAGGAACAGCAGTTCCCCCCTGCCCTGGGTTTTAACTGCCCCCCATGAAAGGTGCCAGACAGTGGGAACTGGATGTGGAGCTGAACCGGTATCCTTACAAATACCATGGTGTGGAACTTGAAGTGATCAGATTTGCTTGGTGCACATTCATCTCCCCAAGCTGAGAACTTCACCCATAGCCAGACAAGACAAGTGTCCCCTCCATTTGCTGTAGCGCCCAGAGACCGACCCAGCTCCCGTTGACATGCACCAGCAATCCCAGACCAGCAAGGAAATAGAGAAGGCACAATGGTTTCCGGTGTTCCCAGAAAGGTCTTGAGTCTGCTCCAGTAGCAAGGACAGGACATTACGTACGTTCAAATGGCTACATAACTTTACTACAAAAATACCATTTCTAGTGTTTTTGTATAAAAATAATGGCACAGCTCTCAGCCTCACCACCTGTGAGGGCACGAGCCTCAGCCACGCACAAGCAGGGAGGATGGGGCACCCCTGATTTACCCTCCTCATAACTCCACTGCAGCCGGTGTGTCACACACAGCTGGGCTGCAGTTGTACAAGGAGGGTTTTTTTCACACACCACCACCCCCCTGCCCAGTTCCTAATTACAATTAATCTGATTGCATTACACACTTGCAAAGCCTGAGATGAATCCCTGGCTCCCCTCTTCCAAGTTAACAAAATGCAGACAGAACAGGCCACTTTCCTCTAGTTCTGCTTTACAGCTGGCTCATCATCTTTGCTTTGATTAGTCTTCCTTGTTATATGGTTTTGCTTCCTTTTTTCCTATGTGCATATTTATACTTTGTGTTCCGATCCACTGAGGTTGGTTAGAGGAGGATCTACCCCTTGATATGTGTCTCTACCTTCAGAGCATCATATTGTGAGAACGTTTCCACGCTCCAGCAAAATTCATAACAGAGCCGGTGTTTAAAAAGGGCTTTCAGGAACTGACCACAGATAAGAAACAAGGCTGGCATAAATCAAAACCAATTTGGGTTAAAGACAAGCCTGGGGTGGTTACGGTGCTTTAACATCCTGGTGATCAGTGCTGTCCAAAAAAAGAAAAGCTAAAATGCAGCTGAAATGTAGGACCATGAACAGGCATTTTGTGCTTGCTTGTGGCTCAGCAAAAGTGCTTATTCCTTGAGACAATATGGGACCAGAAGAATAGTACCTCTGCTCTGGTGGAGTAAGTCCTATATGGCGAAATCCATAATTGTGTTTAGCTCTCCCAGGAGAGTATTTCCTGGGCTTTGTGCTTGCAGAGAACACCAAAAAAAAATGCTCCAGTGTTATCACAGGAGTAACAAAATGATTGAATAAATTGTTTTTTTCTAATTTGGGCAAAAACTCATCCACATTATCCTGCCCTGGTGTCGAACACAGCTGGGCACCACTGGCAAAAGAGTTTTATTTGCAGAGAACCAGGTCTCAGACTAAACCTGCAAGAAGAAATGCCCATAGCTGTTGGAGAGAAAAGTTGCCTGATCTCAAGGAGATACATTGTGGGTTGCCAGCTCCTCCAAATGTGAAATCTGTAGCACTGACTTTCAGTCCCCTAGTCAGATGTTATTTTCATCACCTCAGTCTGAAAAGTTAGACCAGTGCTCCTGTCTCCAGCAAGAGTAAATGGGCTACTGACTGCCCAAAGAGAGCCAGCACCCAGCTGACCACCAGTGTCAGTCTTGGTCTGGCAGAGCAGTGACCTGAAGTGCAAAGAAAGAAGCAGCAGAGAGTTTGTTAAGTGCAAATTGAGTGGTTTTGGTGTTAAGGGCACCCAAGGTGGGTAAGCCTGACTCCAGCAGTGTGGGTGAAGCTGGGCCATGATGAAACACAGAAAAAAACCCAACAGCACTTTGGAAATTCAGTTCTGCCTACCACCTGGCAAAGAGCCACCTAGCAGCTCTAGAACATTGCAGCAGCTCTAGAATGTTGCAGCAGACTTTGTAACAGTGCCAGAAGAAAAAAAAAAGCGTCTTATTTCCAAAACACCATCATTGGTCAGTGATGAATTAGATATAATTTATGATGTTCTGCTTTGAAAAAAAAAAAAAAAATCAGCTTCCTCTGTTATTTTTATTCCTTGCCTTGTTTTCTACTGGTCACCAGTTCAGCAAAAAATTAACTTCCCTGCAGCAACACACATATAGCTTAGGCCAAAAATGTCCAGGCCATAAAGCATTCAGATTACTTCCATTGGATAGACATTGCTTTGATGTTCCTCCCTGTGGTAGAGCAAACCCTGTACCATTTCTCTTGATGTTTCTTCTGGTTTGAGTCCAAATTTTAGATATAGCCATACAATAGCAACACTGCAAACCATCAGACCACCTACCACAGAAACTGGGATGACAAAGTGCATTTGAGATCTTGACAAGAAGCTAGGAAGAGGCAGACCATTTGGTCTTTCTGTAGCCATCTGCACTCTGGCTTGGCCTGAGAATGCTTGACTAGTGAAAACTAACCTATCTGAAGGCTCTTGTTTTCCTACAGGCGATGAATAATCAAATGTTCTGGCACCAAAAGCATCTGCAGAAGAACTGGCAACCTTGTTTGTATGGGCAGAAGGATGTTTGCCTATGGCAGTTGTGGAGTTCAAAGCAGAAACTGATGGAGTCTCTGGTGGAACTGGGGTGATTTCTGTGCTGTCCGGGATGGAGGGGAGATCCAAACTAAAACTGTTAGAAGCAGCATTTGGTGCACTGGCTGTTGCATTTGTAGGGTCTAGCAATTCATTTCTAGAAAGTACAGGATGGTCTGACACTTTAATAATGGCCATGGGGTCTGAATTTGAGCTAGCAGAAGTCACGTCAGCTGCAGCATATGAAGTATGTCTCACAGGTTCTTCTGTAGATCCTGTGGTGTAGTCAAAGCTGCCATACACACGAACCCTGGGATATGGGGTGGGCTGGCCAGAGACCATGCCCACTAAAGAAGTTGCTGAAGGTGCAGGAGATTTTAAGGGATCTTTATTTGCTTCTGGAGTGACTTCAGAACAGGCAGCAACTTCCTGTATCACAGGGGATGACCCTGCAGGGAGCTGGGTGGTGTCCTGCATGGCTGGTGGGGACCTGCTGGACACCTCTGTCCTGGCAGCAGGAACATGTATTCTCTCTACTGGAGCAGTGCCTTGAGATGGGGCTGTTACTCCAACATACTTCTGAAAACTACTGGGCAGATCTTCTGGTGCCGCTGCCGAGGCAGCATCACGGGGAAGTGTGGAGGCTGCTGCCTTTTTCTGGTCCAGTTTCTCTACAATCTTCTTCACCCACTCTGCCTTCGGATCTGCACAAATCTCAAAGGACTTCAGAGTAATAAACCTGAAAAGAAAGAGAGATCTCTTACTGATTACAGAAAACACTGGTTTTGAGGATCAGTACTATAGGGAAGGCAGAGAGACAGCTACCCCAGCTCAAGCCCACAGTAAACACCACCAGGTTGGATGAGTTAATTCTTACAGGAAGAGCAGGTGCCTCTAAGATCTGATGAACTGAGCATGACTCATGGGTGAAGAGCTTCCCCTGTTTTCAAAAGCATTGTCCTGACATTTGGATGCAGTGTTTGCCTCCAGCACTCAAGCAGGAAGCTCTGGAGGCACCAGCTGCCCAAGACAAAACCTTCTAATATACTGAGTGAGATGAGACTTTCCAAGGCCAGCCCAGCAGGTTCACTTTGGAGCAACCTCCTGGGCTGCAATGAAATAATCTCAATGGTGCCTCATCTTCAGGGCAATTTGAAAACAATTATCCTGAGATGAAAATAAAAAGTAGCTTTCCTCATCTCCGGACAAACTCACAAATCTGAATCTGTTTTCAGAGCACAGGTGAGCTCTCACTCTGTGCGCTTCCACTGCTCTGTTCGGCCAACAAGTACATCCATCAGCCCCCTTGCCCCATCCATTTATCCCTGTCTCACTCTGCACACGAGCCCCTGATCTCACTGGGAGGCTGTTGGTCTTTTTGGGGAGTTTAGATAGAGAAAAAGCCAACCCACCCACCCTTCAAGTAAATGCCAACATTTTCTCTGTTTGCAGATTGCTCTTTGCTCCCAAGCAAGGGCATTTGGAGGGTGCATGTTGAGGGAGGTGGGCACAGGACAGTGCTTACACGATGGCTTGTTTGGTGCACTGGGGTTCGGTCCTTCGGTAGCTCCTTATCTTCTTCTCTGCTAGCCAAGATGTGTAGTGGCTGCACTCTGTTGAGCACTTCAGCGGTGCTTTGGGTTGCCCTGAAACAAAAGTTTTTAACATATTAAATGTTGGCTTTTTTTAGGTACTGTTTCTTTTTCCCCTTCTCTGGGGAAATGGAGTGTAAAGCTTGCTATGAAAGTTTCCAGTCCCCACTAAAATGGGATGAAGGGAAATTCCATCAGGACCGTGACTGTATCATCCAAACGGGTAACAAGACACTCAGAAAACTGCAAAAAAGAGTTGTGAAAGTTGCAGGGCTCTTGGGACATGGTTGCAGTTTGCCTTATAGGATGTGCAAGCACTGCCTGGAGGTCCTTTCTGCAAGCACCTGGCCCTGCAGGTCCTCTCCCCTTTCTTTTGATGAAGAATACATTGCTCCTGTAGATATCTCAGCAGCCCAGCCGAGCTTCATGGCACAGTTTTGTCACCAAACATCTCTTTTTCATCTCCACTGGAAAATATGGTTTTCATTTTGCAAAGTGTAAAAATAAGCCCCACTTGACCCCTTCAAAGGTCACACCACTGGGGGCCCTTCATTCCTGCACCTACCCCCAGCTTCTGGCAAAGGCGTTAGCCAAGTGAGGGGAGGTTGAACAGCACAGCCTGGCAAAGTTTTTTCTGACATCCCAGGGGGCAAGACTTAAGACAAACAAGCCCTGAGTTATCTGAGGCCCCTTGTGAAGAAAGGAGATGGAGCCTGGTTCAGACAATCTCCATGAAATATTCTTGGATTCCCAAGTGAATTTGATGCTGGAAATGTTTGGCTGGAAATGATCCTGCCACTGGTGCAAGAATGAGCACCCTCAGCCCCTTGAATACATTTGCTGGGGAAACCCATCGATGCAAAGAAATCCCAAGCCGACGTTCTGTGGCCCCTTTACAGAAGCACATTTCAATCTCTAGGTCTCTGTAGTGTTAAAGCAAAACTGTTCACACAAAAATGTCTTCTGTGGCACTTCAGGGTCAAGAAAACCCACTCAGGGGCAACTGACTTCCCAACTAACTCTCACTAGTGGGAGGACTGTCCCTGTGGACAGTCAGGGAGGTGTATGGCAGGGAGCAGGCAAGAACAGCTCTCTGATAACCATTAAGTGATGCTCCAGTTACTGGCATCACACATAAAAGGTTTGCAATTAACTGAACTCCTGGTGTGCTCTTCCTAGAGAGTGAAGGAGTTTGTAAAGCACCTTCCTTGGAGAGAGCAGTGTCACCATGAGCACAGAGCCAGCACTGGTGGGTCCCCCTTCTCTTGGGGCACACCACATAGGTGGCTTCTCCAAGCCACATCTGAATCCTTATCAAAGGGACCTCAGAGACACCTGGAATCTGTGTGTTTATCCACCTGGGAACACTACTCCTCAGAGGCTCCACTCCTGGGAGACATTGGTACCTGCTTTTCAGCACAGGTTCCACACAGGTTCCTCAGGAGACTCTGGTCAGAGAGCAGCACCAGCATTTCTTTCTGCAGAGCCAGCCTGATTTCATCACTTTAGAGGAGATGGATGCTTGACCACGGGTGAGCAGAGCCAGGCCAGCATAGAGAACCTGCCTGGAGGTGCAAGGAGATGAAGAAGCTTCATCCCCATCTGCCTTCCTTGCTGTCTTCACACCTCCATCTGGTGGCAGCAGGGCACAAATCTTAAGGGCTCTTTGCCCCTATCCCTTCCCATGGTTGGAACAGATCATCCCTTTGTCCTGGGCAAAGTCCAGTTTGCCAAGAAGCTGTCTGACATCCTGGGAACCCACCCTGCTTAATGGCTGCCTTGGGCTGCGGTCAGTGATCTGTGCCATGGGTGACTTACACCAAAATCAGCCCAGGGAAAGCTGTGCCCACCCCCACCTGGTCCTCCAGCCCCGCTCAGCACCACCCTGGGGCACACAAAGATCCTTGTCCGGTGCACAGGAAAGTGTTTCCCACCTCTACACACACACACCCACATGTACACACATACAAGCACACACGGAACACACACACATGTCAACGTGCACAAGCACACAGAGAACACACACACGTATGCATTGAACACACACTGCACAAGGTCTGGAGCTGCAGGCGACCCCCCCCACACCTCATGTAGACGGGAGCACCAGCACCCTCAGGGCAGGGACCCTGTACGGACAGACACCCACCCTTGGCCAGGCTGTCATCTGTCCCCATGGGACGTAAAAAATGGGAGAAGGGCATGACATTTCTAGCATGGATCATCAGAAAGCCACCCACAGGAGTGACAAAAGCCACTGAGGTGCTGCTCAGACTTCTTTCTGCCAGGATTGCAGCCGTGGGCTCCCCCCTGAACATCTGAGGCCTTATAGTCTCAGGTGGTCTAGCACTCACAGTTGACTCTGTTCACCAGCATTATCCCATCAC
>JANHFX010026218.1:0-15126 GCA_027560015.1 Chloroceryle amazona
GAGGCGCACGTCCCGTTCCAGAGGCGCTCGGCGGCCCAGCGGCTGTTGGAGGATTGTTCGGAGAGCGGCGGCGAGCGGCCCCCGGCCCGGGCCATGGCTGAGTTCCTACCCCCGCCCGAGTGCCCCGTCTTCGAGCCCAGCTGGGAGGAGTTCAGCGACCCGCTGGGTTTCATCGGCCGCATTCGCGGCCTAGCCGAGAAAACCGGCATCTGCAAGATCCGGCCCCCCAAGGTACCGCCCATCTAGGGCCTGGGGTGAGGGCAGGGCGGGGGACCAGAGTGGCCGGGAGGGCTCGCCGTGTGCCTTGGGCTTTCAGGGGTGCGCCAGGAGGTGCAAGCTGGACCGGGGTCTGGATGGCAGCGCGGTGGACGTGGGGATCCCCTTCCCCCACTCCCAGTGCCTGCCTGGGGCTTCGTGTGTCGCTTTCCATAGGCCTCAGGGGCGCCAAGGAACCTATACAGGCTTTGACCTCAGAGCTGGGTTGTGTAGAGGTTGCTTTAGAGCAGGTGAGAGGGTAGGAGTGTGTGGGGATGTCTGGGACTTCACACTGTTTTTACTTAAAAAAAAAAAAACCCGATCCAACAGCCTACTTGTGAAAAACTGTGAAGACATTATAGGTGATACCAGCGTTTGCCCTGGGAGGGAAAAGAGGGAGGAGGAAGACAATTTATTTTTAACGGATCGTTGTTTATAAACATAAACTTTAAATTGTTAATAGCTGCGTGGCCAACCTGTTTGGGCAGGGGAGTTATGTTTATGCATAGCAGTTTAGAAGCTTAATCTCTCCGATGACTTGATCATAATTGTACGGTAACTTGCCCGATGGCCTGGTAAACTGGCCCCTTGGACGAGATCGTGAGGCAGTTTGGCAGAAGGCAGGTGGATCACTTCATAATTGAATTGAAAATAGACATTAAATACAGCTGTAAAATAAGAGAGTTGAAAATACTTGGGAGAGAGCATGAAAAAAAAACTGGAAAGAAAGCGTGTAACTGAGAACACAACGGATATGGGGGTTGCTGATTAGATTTCATGATCCTTTCTCTCCTTCTAACGTCTCCGGGTTGTTGGAATCTATTTGGTTTAGTGACATGGTGAAAACTTGACCTCCAAGGGGCTGCCCTTTCTAAAATAAGCAGAATGGCTTAGATTGAGAGGCCACGAGAAACCGATCTGGATCCTGTTCGTTGAGAACAACTAGAACTTTCCCAGCCATCGAATGCATTTGTCTTTCTCCACGATCGCTTTGCTGTTTGCATTGCGGGGTTTTGCAGGATGCGTGCTTCAGGTTGATTTGCGGCCTGGAAATGAGGACAAAAATCAGACTCTTTCTCCTAACCTTCCTGATTTATTGTGCTTTTCCATTGTTAGAGGCTGTAAATATTTTACGATTGTGTCGGAGAGCTTTATATGCAGCAGCAGTGCAAATAATAAATATTTAGTGGGGCTTTGTCCACCCGGAATGGGGCGTCCTGACTCCGTTGTATTTACTGCCAGGTAGACAAGCTGCTGTAACAAGCTTTCTTAAAAAGTATAAAAAAGCTGAGTTATACTGGTTTGGATGTCTTACACACTTTGGAGAGCTGGGGCTGGGAGGCTTTTCTGGTTTGCGAAAGTCGTTACTTAACTCTGCCTTTCTGTTAAAGCCCACAACTCCCAACTGGTGATCTTATCTTTATTGAAATGCCCCTAGACAAACATGGAAAAGGTTAGATGCATAACAATGTGCTTTATTTAATCTTTGTCTCTGTTGGTGGTGAGAATTTTGCAATGTGCAGGATACAGAGAACTTTTTAAAAGGTAAATAAATATCCGACAAGTTACAGGGTGTCTCTCGTATTTAAACTGGGTGTGAGGTAATGAAATGCCTTCAACCTTATTTTCTTTATATTTTAAATTCTCTAAGGATCTCTTCCTTCAAACTAAAATATCATGGGAAGAACATCATTTAAAAAGCACAAGAATGTAATAAGATTGGAAGATGATGTCACCAGTTGTACTAAAACTCATTTATTCTCGGGAGCTTGTTTACTCGGGCATTGTTACTCTTCTATTTTGTGCTCTTTGTGAGAAATTTCTTGAAGCAATAAAATGTCTTTCTGTCTCTGTTTAGGATTGGCAGCCTCCATTTGCATGTGAAGTACAAAGTTTTCGTTTCACTCCACGAATTCAGCGCCTGAATGAACTGGAGGTGAGCTTTTCCACTGTTGACACAATTTTGTGTTCGCACTGAAAGCGGTAGGTCTCCTTGCTCGAGATTTGCATCTTGGCATGTTCCTGGATGGTGGGGGAGACCTTAGAAAGCCATAGACCACATCAGTGTTTAGTCTTGGCAGTGGTAGAAGTCATATAGAATAACCCTCCACAGCTTTGAGAAAAGTCTGGGTTTTATTTTATTACCCAAAATAACCACGAGTTTTTCACATTGAACTGGAAATGTCTACAGTGAATGCCAAGTACCATGTTGGGTAGGAAGAGCAGCCAGTGTCTAGCCTTCAGAGCTCCACAGGCATTGATTTGTTGTTGTTTGTTTCTTTTTTTTCTTCATTAGAATATTTACTGTTGTTCTGAAGCCCCTTGTTACATTACACTCTCTTGATAATGCCTTTTAAGCCTTAAAATGAACTGTTGATTTTGTTTTTTTTTTAATAGGCTTATTATAGTTGGTGAATTTTGCAATTGAAAAATTGTATGGGAGCTTTCTGAAAAGCAGGATGAGTCCCATGCTGTCCTGGTTTTTCCTTTTCTTTTTCCTTTGCTCTGTTCACATACCAAAATGTCACGTACCATTTGGCTTGTAAATGGGTCTCCTTATGAAAAGTGATTTAAGTACTCCAAAAATACTCAGGGGAGGAGGACCTTCTGCATGGTTAAGGCATAATGTAAACTCTGTATTGTAACTCTACCCTTCCAATGTATAGTTTAATAATTGCTCTCACATTTCTCCCTGGAATGCTGATTTTACATAAGTAAGCATTTTAGTTTCAAGCCAAAGAAATTGGTTTTTAGGAGTTTGGTTTATAGGCTCTTGAGTGCAGAGAGGAAAGCATATACAGTTTTGTGCTTGTAAAGATATTTCTTTTTATCAGTATTTCTATTTCCTGTGTATTGGTTTGTTTTTTTTTCTTTTTACATGACCACAAAATACTTCACTTGGCCAAGCTGCACTTTGAAAATGTAGACACTATAAAACTGTGTCAGGTTTTTCCTCAGGACTGTAAAGTATTGTCAGGCTGGTTTTGGGACATATGTGTTCGTCTTCCTTTACTGATTGCAGGCAATGACAAGAGTGAAGCTGGACTTCTTGGACCAGCTAGCAAAATTCTGGGAACTCCAAGGATCCAATTTAAAAATCCCTGTGGTGGAGAGGAAAATACTGGATCTCTATGGTCTGAGCAAGGTGAGTAAACATTGTAGGCCTTGGTGAGACAGAGACCTTGTTTTTCGTTCAAGTTCAAGAAGCCAAGCAACAGGGAGGGCTTGTTTTACAGCA
The DNA here is from genome assembly GCA_027560015.1 of Chloroceryle amazona. NCBI lineage: Eukaryota > Metazoa > Chordata > Aves > Coraciiformes > Cerylidae > Chloroceryle > Chloroceryle amazona. The sequence continues at coordinate 3,494 of JANHFX010026218.1, forward strand.
TTAATCTCATTAATACTGAGATTAAATGAGTGAGTAGAAAAAAGATACAGTGAAAGAGGCTTTTTAAACTGAATGGTCATGGCAGACATGTTGAGCACAGTTAGTTCACTTGCCTTTGGTTGGATTCTGTACAGCTCGAACATCCTGATGTCAGTTGGCCACTGCTTTTTAGTTCTCCCTTTTCACATGTGCTGGAGCTGCAGTTCAGCTCCTGACCTTGCAATTCTGTAGTGAATTGGTGGTGTAATTGCTCCCTCCTCTCTCCCAATAGGAGTTCTCTGTGCACCGTTGAGGGTTTATAATGTCAAGTTTTGGAACAGTTATTTTAATTAAATTCCAAAACTAGCTTGGTTTAGGGCTGGCTACAAATTTGTACTCCTATAGCTGTGTTTGGTGTGGTTTTGTTTCCCAAAGTTTGCATACGAAAAAAAAAATCTCTGCTGGAATTTCCTTTTGCATTGGTAAAATGTGTATACTATTATAGATATAGGTGTATTTCTTCTTGCAAGGTAAGGAAGTTATGGTAGAGGTAGGGAATGAAGATCAAGTACTTTTAGTACTTCTAGGTTAGAGCAGCAGTTTCCATTCCCCATCAAGATTTATTTCTTATAAAATTATCAAGGTCTTTTAAGGAGAGAAGTCAGTTTATTGGACAGTGGCATTGCTGATAAAAAGTCTTTCACTAAATGGTTGGGGTTTTGGATTGGGTTTTTTGGTCGTTTGGTGGTTGTGTGGGGCTTCTTTTTGTTGGTTTGGTGGTTTTTGTTGGTTTTTTTCCTGTCTGTGATGGTTTGCTGGGATATGGAGAATATCACAGTGGTGCTGGGAAAAATCTGGGTCACTTATGAGCTGGAACATTCTAGTTGGCTGCAGATAGGCAGGTCAAAGCTAATTTAGGTAGTGGCTTTTCTAACCATTGTTCATGTATTTTTTGAAATTATTTTTTCATGGGTATTTTGAAGATAAGTTAAAATTTTTCATTTATTGTGTACTTTTCTGGTACTTTGCTGTAAATAGGAGGAAAAATAATGATCAATAATATTAGTGTTTTAGCTAAGTGTAGCTATCTCTGGTCATAGAAGGAACCAGAATTAACTGATTTATTTTGTCACTGTCATAGTAAGACTTTTGAATTTACCTCAGTCTCAAAATAAAATCATAAATCTCACTCCAGTAACAAAATGCTTTTGCACTGAGGTTTCTAACAGTCTGTGAAACATTAAGCATGAAATTTGCTCCTCATGTGCAAAGAAATGCAATGCAAACCTACACTGCTGTAGAAATGCTATTTGTCTTACAGTAATATAAACCAAATTACACCATTTAGTTTTAAGCTACTTGGCAGTGAAACAGTAAAGGGAGCGCAGGCAGTGGAAATGTGGCCGGTGTTTCTGAGAAAGCAACTCCTCTGTTGTGACCATTGCCTGGAGGCAAGTGGTCTGTTGTTTTGCATTCGATGTACATGTTAGTTACCTGGAGGCAGTGATAGTTCTCCATCTGAATTACTAGACTCAATCCAATCAAATTCAGTGGTGAAAACTGGACTGAGTTAATTGGAAGGTAAGTTCAGTTTCTCCTCTATTTTTTTACAGTAGTTTCTTTTTCATTCAGGGTTTTGTGAAAGTTTCTAGAACTCTGAAGTTGCGAGCTGCAGTGCTCCCTTCTGCCTGGGGTCTGTTAGAAGGGGCTTCACTTTTGCCTAGACTTGTTTTGCATCAGAGTACGAGTCTGGAGAGAGTTAACTTTTCAGTTTGTTCTGATGTTGGGGTTTATAGTCTTTCCAGCATGTCATAAATCTTAACTGCTGGACTTCTCCTTTCTACGATTGTATGCAATTTACATTTACTAGGAAAATGGTCGCATTAAATGTGTCAAGTAATGAGGAGAAGCGAGTGCTTAGTTACTAAAGTACTAGTCCTTCAGGAAACAAAAACTAAATTCATATTTTTTTTCACTTTTTCATAGAACCTTTTAACATTTGTTTGGTTTTAATCGATTCTTGGTTTATGCCTGGTGATGAAAGCAGCTCAAACCCCTTAACTTTGTTATTTATGTGTTTCAGATTGTTGCCAGCAAAGGAGGCTTTGAAGTAGTCACTAAAGAGAAGAAATGGTCTAAAGTGGCAAGTCGCCTTGGCTACCTGCCAGGAAAAGGCACAGGGTCGTTACTCAAGTCTCATTATGAACGAATCTTATACCCCTATGAGCTCTTCCAGTCTGGGGTCAGCCTTATGGTGAGACTCTTCTCTTCCCCACTATGAAGAGGGGACCCAAACTGCACACAGAATGCTACTTTGTTACTGTATATGAAACTAGGACTTAAGGTCTCTGTGTTTAGAAGCTTCAGCTATGTCAACAAACAGAACCACCCTCACACTTACCTGTGATGGACTAGTACTGGCAGTTGTAACGTGACTGTGCGTAGGTATTTTCTGGTAGCCGTTTCTTTATTGGACTGAGGCCAAGCCTACAGGGAAGGAAAACGGGGCAAAAGATGCTATGATTAATTGGAAAGATGTCTTTCTATCTCTTGACAAGCTGACAATTGAGAGATGGTTGGAAACAATCTCTCATACTTGAGGGTGCATGTATTAATTGGCCTCTTGTCCAAATGGCATCCATAATGTGTGATTTCACTCGTCCTGTTCACTTAGCAAACAGCGTGGAAGGATTAGCACTGCCTGATCCACCAACCCAATGTCCTGTGCTTTGATCACTTAGGGCATCCAAAAGCCGAACTTGGACCTTAAGGAGAAGGTGGAGGCTGAGGACCTCAGCTCAGATGCCCAGGCTTCCCCAAAGCAGGCTTCAAGAATGAACGTTGTGCTGAAGAGAACCAGGCGTGTCAAATCCCAGGTACCCCTGTTAATTGGAGAACCCTTATTACTTCCACCAGCACAACAGCACTGGCAGCAGCAGCAGCCTTTGCTTGGCTGCAGGATTCTGCTCAAAAGCACTACCAGGAAGCAGTCTTTGTTTAGAGTCCAGAGAAGAATGTCTCTCTGAGGCCTGTTTTGCTTATTGTAGGATGCACTGTTTATCTCAAAACTTCTAAAAGCTGCTTTTTGTTTATTGACAAACCTTTGTAGCGAGCATGTGTGAAAACTAAACAGAAAGCCATTTGTGACATGGTATTGAAGCTTCTGCTCGTGCAAAGCTTGAGAAGTTTGTAAAAGCTTTTTCAATGACATCCAAATATGCATAGAAAAGCCTTTGTTAGTTGTGGAAATTGCACTTGGGACTGATTATCTGAAGCTGGACAGATTTTTTCTGGAGAAATGAACCGGGTATGTGGGGGGATGTTCCGTGATAGCTGGAGCTGCATAGGATTTCCACAGTTTTTCTACTGAAAAGCTGTTTTCATTTCTTTGGGATTAGTGGTGCTCTAGAAACTTCTAGTATTCTAGTAGGTGATAATAAATCCTGGGAGTATCCTTCAGTAAATTTCAGTTCCAACTGAATAACTGCCATTTTAAACACTGTATCATTAGAAATGATCTTGGATTCTTGTCCTGATGGCTCGGTGGCTTCTAATGCACTCTTTAGAGCAGGCCTTCTGACAAAGATAACCTCTTGCAGGCAGACTCCAAGGCTCTTCACAGCAGGCCTAGTGACTCCCTGCTGTCCTGGCACCAGAATGTGGGCAGAAGCTGCATTTATATGCAACAAACTTACACTTTCTTGATGCCAGTCTAGGCTTATTTTAAGCACCACAAAGTTGTTTTGTTTTGTTTTTTTTTCCAAATGCTCTTAAGTTTTGTTTGTTTGTGGGTTTTTTTTCAAATGCATCTTTCTTATCACTGAGGTATCTTGAGTATCCTTTATAAACTTCCATCTCTTTCTCTGTCGGGGTTGTTTTTGAGTAAATTGTCTTGCTTAGTCCATTTTCTCAGCTTTCTGAAGCTGAGTTGGTGTTACTTATCATAGCCATATAACAGTGCATCACGCCAGCAGCCCCAGGCTGTGATCTTACAGATCTTTCAAATCATGGATTATTAGTGAGCTATCCATAAAAACTGAGAATGCTGCAGGATCTGATGTGGTCATTTCTTACGTGGAATTCTGCCTGTGGGGATAAGGTCACTATGACCTTTATCTCAGCTGTGGTATAAAAGTGTCACTAGATTACCAAGATCCTGTGGCATATGTTTTCTTGCTAATCTAATAGAAGAATGGTACTTCTCATTTCTCCTTGTTGGAAAAACTGATTCTGTGGTGATCCAAGCAGAGTATACCTGCTTCATTTAATTTCAAAGGGCTGCATTTCTGAAGCAAGGTGGCTTTACTTGGATCATCTGCAAAAAGTAAATGCATATTTAAATGCCTTTTATTAGGCCTGTAAGCCATGCTGTTTTTTAAGCATTATAGTTATTAAAATGGCTGAAATGAGTTCTTTTTTTGTCTGTGATGGAAAGTAAGTTTTTTGTTTTGTTTTGGATGTATTGGAAGCTATGTAGAAATCTCTTAAGGCAACTCTGGAACTACTTAGACACCAAGATTTGTCCTCAGTAGCCCCAAATGGTAGAATAATAAATATCTGAGGAATGCTGAGAAACTGTTTCAGATTTCAGTGCACCTTTTTATTGTAGACAGGATTCTGTGTATTGTTTGAAGTGCTTACCTGGAATTGTACCAAAGATTGTCTAGATGGTCTTCAGAGAACAGGTAATATTCAAATAAAAGTCATTCTGCTCTTGCTGAACGATCTAAATGACTTGTGTGTAGTGTGCTGGGTTGTCCAGTGCCTGGGCACTGGGTATGGATAACTCCACTGACCACTGCATCTCAATAGATTTCTTCCAAGGGGTAAAAGTACTACTTAAAAATCCTCTGCATCTTCTTGCAGATAACTTACCAAAGAATGGGTGATGAGTAAGAAAGCGTACAGATAGTAATCAGAAATTACTGAAATAAAGATACTCAGCAGTAGAAGGGATGGCAAACTTAAAAAATAAATCTTAACATTACTAAAAAAGTAAAAAATGAAAGAAAACAGAGAATGAGAATTATCCTTTGTGAAAGATGGCTCGGGAATCTTTGAGTACTACAATCAAATTCATGTTGAATATGTTGTCTCTGAATAGAAAGAGGGTAATTTGGCGATGAGAGATCCTGTTTAAAATTAACTTAAGAACTGCAGGAGGCCAACTGAATTATAAAAGCTTTGTAAAGAAAAGGACAACAACAAGTAGAATGGGTTCAGATTAGGAAGAGAATATCCTTAAGGACAGGTCAAAACTAGGAAAATTCTTTCTTGGGAGAGACTAATGTGTCTTCGTAGATGAGCCATTAGGGTGTATTCTAATTGGCAAGGGATTTGTCTAATGATGATGGTTTGTTCAGTCACAATGATTTTTGGCAGAGAAGAGAAATGCCATGCTAGAAAAAAAGGAATGAAGTGCTGCTTTTTCAAGGGATATTAACTTAAGGTCCAGAGAATTTTTTTAAAAATTAAAATCAATTCTAGGTAGTGTTTTTGCTTTTAGAGAAAGCAGAAATTTGGTTGATTGCAGAATAACAGAATTAATAAAATAATCCTGGTTTTATTTCAAAAGATTTCCTTCAATGGAAATAATTGTGTGAAACAAACAAACTCTGGGACATGCTGACAAATGCCCCAAACATGTAAATATTTTGATTCTTGGTTGTAACTATTCTGGTTTGGTGCATTGAGGGTGGAGAGGTGGGGATGCAAATGTTTCAAAGTTGGTGAGGGTAGGACAACAGAAAAAGCTGTAGCCTGGGAATCCAGTGTGAACTGGATCACTTTATTAGGATTCACCCATACACAAGAAAGGCCTTTGGGTTGTACTTCCAGTTGAGAAGAAACAAAAATACCTCTGCATCCTTCAAGAGAAAGAGGAGCTGAGAATAGAAATGTAGTTTAGTAAAGTTCATTTTGTTTATATGGAAAAATACAGTGTGAAAGTGATGGAGTTTTGTGGTTTTAGCAATGAGAAAACAGCAAAACCTGTGAGGTTTTTTGTTTGTGTGTGTTCATGTCTCTGACTTTGGTGTTTTTATGCACTCTTAAAGGACCTGAAGCTGTCAATATCCTGGTAATATTTGTAAGGTTAGATAGGAATCTGATTAAAAAAAAACAAACAACACATTTCCATTTCAATATGCAACCTGTTCTTTTTGAATTGCATTTTCCACCTGAGCATGAATGGGTTACATCCGCTTAGGTTTACTGGAATCCAGGTAAATCCAAGGCAATGGAATTATTAAAATATATTTCTGAGAAAAATTTGCCAATTAACACATCATTTCAGCCTGGGTTTACAGAGTTGGTAACATAGATCTAAAGTGAAAATAATTTAATAGCAGCATAGAATTCATAGAAGTCCAAACTCAGAATATCAGCAAGTGTTTGGAAATGGGAATTCTCTCTTCTAGCTTTATTGCAATGGCATTTGCACTTGGTATTTTTGTTTATTGATTAAAAATCAAATGTATGTCGCTCCAAGGGAGTTTATTTCACGTGTGACATATTGGGTCATAACTCTGGAAAATAACAGGTAAAGTATCATCAGTAAGTCACTTGAAGATAACCTCGTTGGCATTGGATTTGCTGAGATCTTTTAAGATGAGTGAGTTTCAGGAGGAAGATTGAAAATGGTGAGAGTTTAGTGGCTTTCAGTGTCAAGCTTAGAAAGGGCTTTTGAAGTATAAGAAGGCAACATAAAGAAAAATACCAAGGTGATTGCATTGCAGATAAAAACAGAATATGGAGGTTCCTTTTGCTGTAAGGTTAGTGTCAGTGATCTGGGAAAACGAGGCAGGTGAGTGATGGGAAACGGGAAGAAGTTCAGTTGAGCACAACGTTTCAGGAAGCAACACAGGAGGGGGCATGGAATTGCCTCTAATGGGTCTTTTTTAGATCTGATTTTGAGGTTGCAAGGGCACCATGAGTAGCTGTGATTTCAAGAATTTTGCTTAGAACATTTCATCGCAGACCCACGAGCTGCCAAGCGTAAAGTATGTTGGAACTCATTAGTGTCATGTGCATGTGTCTGCTCAGGGAAGCAGGTTAAAAATCCTGCTGAAGCAGTGTTATGTGTTTAACAGCCAAGCACTCTACTGAATGATGGTGGCTTTTGGAAAATACTGCTGTGGCATTGTTATTTATTGTTATTATATACTAAACATCAAACTTAGGTTTCTTATTTGCTCTATAGTTGACTTTCTGTAGTTCATCTCTAATCCTAAAAGGGAAATAACTTGGAAAGTTGGTATGGGGATGCTATTTCTTCTTCCTCTTGCATTTGTTCATTTGCTTTAGGAACAGAAACTCTAGTCTATTCGTGCTTCTGTTTCCTTTCTTTGATTAGCTGGTGGTGTGAGATAGTGGAATATAAACAAATAATGAAGACATCTGGAGGGGAAATATGGGTGGTTTGTGCTGATGTGGTCTTGTTTGTATTTTTAGGCAGAAGCAGGAGAAATGAGTAGAAATACTGAACTGAAGAAGCTGCAGATCTTTGGAGCTGGACCCAAGATGATGGGGCTGGCACTGGGAGCAAAGGATAAAGAGGGTAATTAAACCTTGGGCTTGTGGCTTTGTAAAGTAACAAGACTGTTAAGTGTTTCTGCGCGTCTCTTTAAGCAGCTCTTGTGTGAACTGAGTGACTGGAAGGGAGAACAGGATTTGGCAATACTGAGACTGATTCTACAGCTCAGCACGCAAATTAGGAGTGTGTCTTTGGTGAGGTAGGTGGGATGGCCTGTGAGAATAAGCAAAGTAGGCTTTCCTAATCCTTGTTTATTTTAGATTGGCCAGGTATAACAAGGCATTTTTTCTTTCCTGGGGCTGTTCAGGTAGTTTCTGATACGAAGGATACCAGGCTGGACATCTGTGTTGCTATTGCAAGTTAAGTCTGTCTTGATGTTAACATTTACCTTAATTTTGCTTCAAGATGAGGTGACACGAAGACGCAAAGGAACCAGATCAGAAGCATTTGGAATGCAGATGAGGCAACGCAAAGGAACTCTTTCTGTCAACTTTGTAAGTTTCATTCCTTTGCTGTGCTTTCTGATAGCATGCAATTCATTGGTTTACTCAGAATTCTTTTCCTGAAACACCCTCCCACAACACTACCCAGATAGATGAATGGATGGACACTGTAGCAGAAGACACGAGAAGAATTAACAGTATTTTGAAAAATAATCTCTGCTCTAGGTTTTTGTTTTAATCTTTTGGACGGGAATAATGTTACAACATGAAGGTACTTGCTGATCATGGGGTGAGGGCTTGCTTTGCCACACGCTTCTCGCGTGCCTTCGCTTTCTGTTTGAGCTCCTCTTTGTTGAACTATTATAAAACTACTTCTGTTCCTTAAAAGATATTTTGAAGTGTTCTTGTACTTCAGGAGTTTGGTTTTTAGCAATTCCAGCTTTCATGTCTTTTCTGGTTTGAGTTTAAACTAGTTATTATACAAGTACATACAAGAGAAACCCTTAAGGGAGAAAATGGGATGGTGAGTACTCTGATGTTTGACCATGGAAAAGCAGTGTATGGTTGTTCTTAATGTCTTTCATAGCACATGACTTTTCGAAGTCTCATCATTTAGCATGTGTATGCAACTATGAATGAAGATGCACACTTTTAATGCCTTAGGAATTAGACTATTTTATTTTTTTCTTAGCCTGAGAACATGAAGAGCTTAATTTTGTGGCTTAGAACCATTTGGCTCCACTCTTCAAGGCAAGCAGTCTTTGAAGTGCACAGGTCATACATTAGCATTACCTAACTTTTGTCTGAAACAATACTGTGCTGCAGTTTTTATACTTCTCATTCATTTATCTTTTTGTGAAATGCTGTGAAATTTAATTTAGCTATGTGGATTGGTCTGAAGTAAAAGACACCTTTGTATCCCCTCTCCCCTGATAAATATATATCGTCATAGTCTCACTGTGTTTTGTTACGTGGCTGGGAGGCTTATTTTTGGTTATTGTGTAATCACAGTTCTGCTTGTGTTACATATCTCAGTGAAGTCTTTGTATTCACCAAATCCCCGCTTAGACTGACAGAAAAAATACAGCATTTGTTAATAAGAGTTTGGAGAGAAGGTGTTTTTATCAGTGATAGGGAACTAGTGAGTATCACAGAATGGCCTCCTCTTACAATCACCATTTTAATGCATTTTCAGCTTGGGGAAGAGAACCTGAAAATATCTACTAAGTTCCCCTCCCTCCAACTTATACACTTGCAACAAAAGCTGCCAGTTAGGATTTTAGACAGACTTGACCCTCTCTGAGGGTTAATGCATGGATTTTATTTTTATTTTTTAGAAATGGGAAGGAATTCCCTTGATAGAACTGAATTATTTTGAAAATTTGTCTTTTAAGAAACGTGAGCATTCTTCTTACGAAGTATATTATTGCCTAGCTGGGAAGTTGCATACTTAATTAGGCTGCTGTAACTGAGATGAGGTTGACATCAAATATTTAAGACAACTGTGTGAACCTTATCAGCTGGAAAGCACATGTTTTGGTGACATTGTGATGAAAAAAAGACCCACATCCCCCCCGCACCACCCAAAAAACCCCAACCAACAAAAAAAAAAACCCAACCACAAAAGCCAAAACCAAACCCCAAACAAAACCCACCTCAGCACATCGGGTGTTATTTTGAACTATGTGAAGGAAATATGCATAGCCTGGGTTGTCCTGTGAGTGATGGGAGCTGTAGCAGAATTGGGAGCACCTGTTATTGGTGAAGTTCGCGGTGTTACAAAAAATTTGTAAATAATTATTTAGCTGTGATAGTGATACACAGTTTCTTAATCTAGATTATGTTGCAGATCTTCAGTACTATTTTAAATATTTATACTAACCGAAAAGGCCTTTGTTTATTGAAGGAAGCAACAGCAAAGAAAATTTGAAACCTGTTGATAATGGTTTTCTCTTTGATCCCTGAGAACATCTTCCAGTGATGGTTGCTACTGTTGAGAGATTATCTTGGACAGACACCTGCAAAAATTGTTTGCTTTTGTGTTGGGATTAGTACTTCTCTCTTATCTTTTGGAGGTTTTATCCTTTGTTTTGGAGGAAATGAGAAAGAAGGTACCTTTACATGCAGTTACCTTCCTTTCCCCTTGGATTTTGAGATTGAAAGCTGTAGATTTGTGAGTTTTGTTAGTGCTCTGTTAGCTTTTCCATTGCAAAGGTAATTGCTCTACTCTCGCAAGTGTTGGCATGTACATTTCCAAAAGCTTTTGGAGATATTCCACAGTCACGTGTTCTTTGTAAGGCTTTAGTTTGAATTGTTTTCTCTGATAGAGATCCGAAGAGGCGAAAAGCAAGTTCTAAAAACTGCAACCTACTCTTCTGCCTTAGAAAAGCATAAATGAGATGCTGCTTTGAGTTCCATAGAAAGCAATCGTCCAACTGAACTGGACAGTTATTCTGCAGCACCCAAAGTCCCCCAGCCTCCTACGTATTACTGCTGTAGGAAATGGAGGCATAATTATTCATTCTCAGTGCCTCTTGAAAACCAGAGGAGACTGATGTTTGTACATCAGACTTCAGGATTGCATCCTTAGTTCAAGGAAGGCAGATTCTGGGTGAGGAAAGTTTTTGTAACTTCCTTTTTCTTTTTTTTTCTCCCCAGGTTGATCTGTATGTTTGCTTATTCTGTGGCAGAGGAAATAATGAAGATAAATTGCTGCTGTGTGATGGATGTGATGACAGCTATCACACTTTCTGCTTGATTCCTCCTTTACCTGATGTACCCAAGGGTGACTGGAGGTGTCCAAAGTGCGTTGCTGAGGTACAGTACGAGAACTACTCAAGCTTTGCCTTTATACCTCTGATGCTGGAAAGAGCAGTTCAGCCCAATGTCATTCCCTCTGGGTAGAAGCCATAGTTCTGTATGGAATGCCAGCAAGATCCATCTGTTCTTGGTTGATGAGCCATAAGGAGAAGGAAATGTTCTTTCTAGAGTTTAGCATAACCTTTGTTTATTATACAGCCCTGTGACAGCTAAAACTTTGGCCTTTGTGTGCTAAGAGCTGAAACTCAATTTCATAAGCTGGTAGGGGGAAATTAAAGTGAGAAGTGGAGTTGTGATAGGTGTTTCAGCATAACGATGAGACTTTGTAAACTGTGAACTAATCTCAGTATCCAATCTGGGCAGCTTTGATTACTGAGAAGTCATTATGACATTGTTCAGAATAGCTTGTAGCAGAAGGTGAAAGAAATAATTAAAAAATCTGTAGCTATTTTAGATTTGGTTTAGACTAAAAAAGGAACTGTTTAGGCTTCAAGAGTGGCAGCTAGTTGAATTTTATTGTTCAAAAAAGAGCTACCAAGTTCCAACAGGTGACTGATCAACAGCCTAAAGGCAGCGAATGTGACTTGGTATTTGTCCTAAGGAAACAAATATTGCAAGGTTAGGTATTTGGAGGATGATGGATTCAGAGGAACAAAGCTTACTCTTTTTAAATGTGTAATTTTGCATCTGGCTTTAACTTTTTAGACCATATTTTTTCAGAAAGGGGCTGTTGCTCACAGGCAGGTGTGTAGATGTCTCTTTCTCCACCCCACCCCCCCCCCCCGTTCCCCTAATGGTGGGGTGGGGATATTTGTGCGGCCCCTTAACGAGGGGGGTCCGCTTGCTGTTGTTTGTCC
>JANHFX010026220.1:3696-36424 GCA_027560015.1 Chloroceryle amazona
TTAATTTAAATTTAAATTTAAATTAGATTTAGATTAGAAATGAGGAAGTTCATTACCACAAGAGTGGTGGAGCACTGGAACAGGTTGCCCAGGGAGGTGGTTGAGACCCCATCCCTTGGAGACATTCAAGGTGGGGCTTGACAGAGCTCTGAGCAACCTGCTCTAGTTGAGGTTGTCCCTGCTCTCAGCAGGGAAGTTGGATGACCTCTGGAGGTCCCTTCCAACCCAGAATATTTGGCAGAAACTTTGCCTACATGATCCAAGATGAGTCTTAAAATTCTCCAGAACTTTGAAACAGAGATTATTATACTCAAGTCTAAGTGAATGCTGTGAGAATTTATATTAATCCATGAAGCTCAAATGTTAGTGTAGCTGAGGTAAATTCTACATCAAGAAATCATAGTTCATTAGGAGAATGTGGCTGATACTTGCTTCCTTGGAGGCTAAAAATTGTAGACTAAGAGAGAGGGAGTTCTGATTTATAGCTTGTATACCTCCAGTAAGGAAGCAAAACACTGTCAGTTTGATCTCATGAGTTATCCGTATAAAGATTTGTGATGTTTCTTGAGAACAATGAGTGGCATAGTATTGTTTAATCTCCTTTATTAAAATGTATTATAAACATCATGTTTCATTTGCCTTTAGAAAGCTACCACCTTCCTAAGAATGTATTTCTGCCTTCAGTCAGGACATACTTAAGTCCTGTTTCCAGCACTGTCATTCAGATAATAAATTGCCATCATTGCTATGGTGATGTCAGACTTCAGACAGAGCAAATTGGGTAAAGATGCATTCTCCACAGTATTTATCTCTCTCAGAAGGAATGGATGTTTTGTAAGATAATGTCAGCTTTTGAGGTGGACAAAAAAAATAAAATATATATATTCTATCCAAAGGGCTCTGCATTTGTTTTTTAGGGCAGAATTTCAATGTCTGGCTATAGGAAATTACCCAGTGATATTTATATATTAGATTCATTTCTTTGAGAGTTATTCCCACATAAGAAATAGACAGATGGAGTCTAATGTTACTTTTCCGCACTGAGCCCTCAGCCCTGAGAGAGGTGATTGAGTTCCCTACACAATGTGTAATGAATGTAGAGTTTTGTTGTTCAGTGACAACAGTTTAGCTTGCAAACGTGTATTAGCTCATTGTCTCTAGATGTTTGTCCCTCTCATTAATCAGCTTGGGTACAGCAGTATTTTCAAGTATTATGCTTTAAGGCAAAACAAAGTCATTGACAGTTTCTTCTAAAATGCTGCAGTGTGAACTGTTGCAACTCTGAAGCAATCAACAAGTGTCTTAGTCCTCGATGGACAACATGGAGTGACCCTGTCCACTCTCCCCATCCCAGCATTCCCATCTGACTATCAGAGATTTAGGAATTTACAGGTTGGAACTCATTTCTGTGCAGAATAGGCTGAATTTCACAATCATTGCTGCTGATGAAAATACTCTGTATAAAAGAAAAAAATAAGGCATATTCCTTCAAACCATAAGATGTGGACCCAAGTCTCTGAGATGCATACCCCAAACATGAGACTGTAAGGTTATTTTCTCTTCCAGTCTTGACTAGTGAACATTTGAAAAAAATTAAATATGTCATTTAATTAAAAAATTAAATAGGTCATTTAATTGACCTTTTAAAAATTGTCATCATATATAGCTACCAATCGCTGGGAGACTGAGCTTGAATTGGAATCTTGGGTCTGAATAAGCCCACTGGAATGCAGAAAGTTCACAACATCTCAGATTCCTACACTAAAAGCAAAATATTCTGTTTCTGAGGAAAATCACATTAGAAGTAGCATCCGGGTGCTAATACCAAATGGCAAAGGAAAATGCAAAAAAGTTAACACAATGTGTTTAACAACCACAAACTAGTAAGGTAGCAAAGTTCAAGATTTAGTACACTCACCACAAGCTGATTCATCAGACTCATCAGAGCAATCAGGTCTAAAATCACACTTCTGGATCATCTGGATGCAATGGCCAGAGCCTCTACAGACAAACTCATTCTCTGTGCAGTTGTTCATGGGGAGCGTGGTAGGAAGTGAAGTTCCAGAAGTAGTTGTAGAGATTGTTGGCAAGTTTCCTTTGAAAAAGAAATGAACAAAATGTTGAGTGATGGGACCAAGGAATTCTAGCTTTGTAAAGATTCCTCTCCTTGCCACTTCCACCCTCTCAAGGATATAGCTTTACTGGAAACATGCCTGGGTGGTCAAGTTGAATGACTTAAATACTGCCCAGCAGGAACTGAATTCAACATTTCCTCAGTGGAAAGCACTTGTTTGGTCATGCTCGCCAACTACTATTCATATAATCCTTGACACTTGCAGGAATTCATTTACATTTCATACCCGTCTTTCAAATTTGGATTAAGTTAGTGTGTCATTTCAAAAAAACTAATGCCATAGAAACTGGCAGAACAATAGCAAAAACTTAATTTCCCTGTGAACCAAGGCTAACAGATTATTCTGCAGATAATGTGTTGTGGCTTTTTTAAGTTGTCGGTTACTTCAAGTGTCTGTGGAATTACCTTGTAATTCCACCACTGAAAAGAACTTGTCTTTGTCTTTGCCTTTCTTCCTATTCTTTACTTTGCACCTTTCTTCAGGCTTACTCTCATTTCTTGAAAACCCTTGCTACTATTGTCCATAAAAGGAATTTTCATTATATAACTCCTTCTTTAAAATTAATCATTAATGAAATTATTAGCTGTAGCATACATGTGAGCAATACAACTGAGTTAATTAAAAAGTGCATGTGAATATTTTTATACAGAATGTGTCTCAGCAAGGAATTGCACATTCCTGTGTGACCTGCTCTAGGTGGCCCTGCTCTGGCAGGGGGGTTGGACTCAATGGTCTTTCGAGGTCCCTTCCAACCCTTAAGATTCTGTGATTCTTTTTTCACCTGAGGCCTGGAGCACACTAAGACTGATAATATATTCCCCGTGAACAAGTGGCATTTCTATTTCATAAGGTAGAAAGCACAACTATGACATCAAATGAATTATACTCCAATAATATCTTAAGAATCAAACAAAATACTTAGGGGAATGAAACTCTAAGGAATAATTGCATGATACAATAAATTTATTTGCAACTTGTAATAATAGTAAGGACCTTATTGGTCAGATATTTTTAAATAGGTATGCCACATTCAAGTGTCTGATCTCAATCCACTGGGACAGGAGAAGAAAATTTTAAGTACCATAAACTTCATGAAACCTGAAAAGAAAGGAGAATCTGTTTCTTTCTCTCTTTGTGAATAATTAGTTTCTATATCATTTCTGAAATGTCATTTTGTCCAGAGTAAGCATCACTGAATAGCCTTTACTTAGTGCATTCAAATGATGCATCACAGCAGTATATTCAAGTTTCAACATTTTTAACATTATTTATAAAGGACTTTATTACCAAGATATCAAGCCCATCTCTTCCTGGTCAGTATTTTGTTATTTGATGTTTGAAAAGAGCAACTGAGCAGCTAGCATTTAATTTGAGGGTACACAGGCATGGGAGCCCTGCCTGATCCAACTTCATTAAATACTGTGGAATATGCCATATATATACTGACTATTTTGCAGGCTATTCCCGCAATCTCTGATTTTTTTTTTCTGTTGTTGGGATATTTTTATGGTGTGGAGGAAGTAATATAGAGGCAGGATGCGGGAGTGTCTTTAAAATTGCTCTCAGTACTAAAAGCATCTTAAAATGTATGGAACACAAAAGTTGTTTCCTATTCAACTCTGTCGAGCATTATACTTGAATATCTTTTATCTTCAGCACAAAATGAGATGGATTTTTCCTCCTGAAGAACTTTGAAACTCTGACCCTTTGTACTTTCCAACTTTCTTCTTTCTTTTTAAAAAAGTAGTGATTTTCTGGTTAGATCTTTTAAGGTTTTTTCCTTGAATATATGACATTTTGCATTAACTGAGTATTATAATAAACATTGTACACTGTATAGACATGATAAAATCTGAAATATTTTTCTGTAGAAGAAATATGCCACATACACTTTTATATTCCTAGTAGGCTTAATTATATCTACAAAAAAAATTTGTAGTAGCAGAATAAAATGTATCCGCACTAGGGTATTTTAGAGTTAGTGATAGATTACTAATGTTCAGGCACTGGTCTAAAATGTTTGCTGTTCTACACCTTATTATACTGTACATTAACTATCACACCATATGTAACACTGTAAATCCTTCTGAAGGTAACACTAGTCCCTTTAAACTATCTGTGATGAAGTGACAGGTCTGGAATCTGGTATCTTGAAGTACACTTTTTATGGGATATAATATTTTGTAATTCTGTAGACATTGTACTAGCCTAGACATCAATGACTTCTTGAGGACAGGCTGCTGTATCCACTGAACTGCTTGAGTGCAGTAACATGGGAGCAATTGACACAGTAAAACCATTATGAATTACTGGGGAGGAGGCAGACAACTGTATTCAAACCGAGTTTGCTAAATGAAAGATCAGTTTGTTTACACACAGTTAAGTTTCTTTTTCCTTCTAGGAATCAAGATCTCAAAGAGTTTGGAAGCTGACAACTTCTTACTGAGGCTCTCTTTTGGACCTTATGCACACAGCAGAAAGCACTCTGGGCTGATGCCTGGATATCAGGGTCTGAGAAACACGGAAAAAAGTCTGGATTTCCTTGTCAGGCATGAGTCATAGTTTGATGCAGTTATTGCTTTTCCAGTAGCAATTTATAAACGACAGCAAAGAATCAGCTTGTAGCTAGGAGATATACACTTTAACTCTGTTCTTACCATTGTAAAGGGTACAGCCTAAGAAAGACATGTCATCAAGTCCAATGTCTCCAGTGAAACCATCTCCTACAGTACCTTTCACCAAGATCTAGAGAAAGAAGAATTACAAAAGCATTTTTCGAGTATATAGTAGATTTCTACTTCTTATTAAATATTACATAGCAATTGATAGAGGAGTCATTTACCACAGTTAAAATGGAATTAAATTTGGTCTAGGGGATATGTTCTATTTAGTAACAGTTTACAAAAGAGTAATTATCAGCTTTCACTCATGGTCACATTAATCACAGTGAACCATACCATAATGGTTGGCTTCACATTTGTGTAAATCTAATGAAACATCACTGTGCTATTAAAAGATGGCAAGACATTATCATAAGTGGCATATGATGACTAGCTCCTTTGGTACTTATTATAATAACATTAATCATGATTAATTATAGTAACATTCATGTGAATACATAATATACTCTTATTCAAATCCCACTGTGATGAAAACAAACAGTTTAAGAGATGCACTATAGAACCTTTTAAAGAAAAATACTTCACTATTTCTTTAGGGTTACCAGTGCTGCATAAGCTTACTTTCTTATTATCCTCTACTGCCAAGGAATTGGAGATGTTCACATTTCATGGAATCATAGAATGTTTTGGGTTGGAAGAGATCTTTAATGGTCATCTAGTGCAACCCCACTTGTAGTGAGCAGGGGGGACATTTTCAACTAGACCAGGTTGCTCAGAGCCCCGTCCAACCTGACCTTGAATGTGTTCAGGGATGCAGCATCCAGCAACAATCTGGGCAACCTGTGCTAACGTTTAACAACCTCATTGTAAAAAATTTCTCCCTTATATCTAGTCTGAATCTAGACTCTTGTTTAAAACTATTATTCAGTGCCCTGTCACAACAGGCCCTGCTAAAACGATTGTCCCCATCTTTCTTATAGGGCTCCTTTAAGAACTGCAAGGCTGCAATAAGGTCTGCCCAGAAATCTATTAAATACTTCCTGGATGACTGAATAAATCTCATTTGTTCTGACTGCTGCTGAATGACAAAATTCCAAGCAGGTAATCAGGGAAAGTTTTTGTAAGAGTTTTCTTGATTAAACTAATTTATAAAATCCCTATTCATAAAAAAACCACAAAGCCTCCTCATACATTAAAAAAAAAAAAAAAGGTAGTAAGTGGCATTGCTGATCCAATGCATCCAATGCAGTTCAAATATTAACAGTTATTTGTCATTTTTAAAACTATCCTAATGTCACATTTTACACACACTCAAGCTATCAAATTATTATGGAATTCTACATAAAATTTCAGACACATTTTTCACCGCTGTTCCTTAGTTCAATAGATAATCTATAAAAGTATAAATATTGAAAAAACCTGCAATATTGCTTCACAGTAGTGTTAGTTCTAGGGTTGAGGGTATTTTTTTGTTATAATTTACATATTTGACATTTTATTTCAAAGGAAGCTCATTTTCAACAAGTAATAAAGCACTGCCATGAACTCAAAGATGTAAGACACATCCGTGTAGATGAGTGTCTCAATTCATTTAAGTATCACCAATATTTTGGAAACATCCTTACAGCAAATACCATTTCAAAACTAAATGCCTGCATTTGACATTCTGGTATTTCTTTTGTCCTGTAAATCAAGTCCTGTAAAGGATTTCCAGTTTCAGAATTCAGCACTGTGTAGTAAACAAAGTTCTCAGAATCTTGATGGCAATAAGTAATTCATCAACCCATTCATAACTGTTGCTCACTTGCAGAAGTTTTGCAAGTCACATTTTAAATTTATGAAAAAAATATATATAAAAGGTGCAATGAATGGCCTTAATACTGTAAAAGACAGTACTGGTCTTAAGTTAACAAGGAAAAATTTGGTTTTGCTATTCTGAAGCTGCACATAAATAGATTTATTACTGATGTTGATAACATCAGAGTAAATAAAAATGTTTACACACTATATAGAGATTATGTCCATTATACAAAAAAATGAGATGCTAAAAGATGGTTGTATGTCCCTTATGATGAATATGCTGAAGATGGGTTGGTTATTTTAGCATAAAATGTATCTAAAGTGAATGACAGCAGCCAATGATATCATTGCTTCTTACTGCTCTCATCTCAGTATGGGATTCTTATTTTTCCCCTCATAATATCCATAAATATTCTTTACGATATTATCCCAGTCTTGTTTCCTGTTTATATTAAAATGAGGGCAATGCTACAATATCATTACTGATAGCATAAAAATACTTAGAAACAGGAGAAATCAAGACATATTTTATTTAGAAATACGATGAAAGAAAATCTATTCTTCCAAAGTTACAAAATTCTTTTCACTGTAATTTTGACTGGAAAAAACAGCATTTTAATTAACATTTTGACTTTGTTTTTAAAGCATGAATAACTACTCATAATTAACTACTCATAAATAAGCTAAAATTCAGACAAAGAAGCAGAGGGTTTGTTAAATCCACTTACATAGCTATTATTACTAAGACAAACCCAAGCCCTCTCAAAACTACACTGTTTTCCTCTGGGATTGTTCTGAGCTATGATGGATGTTAACCAGCAGTTCGTATCACTTCTCTTCCTGTAACTCCCTTTGCTCATCTCCACAGCCACAACATTCACACTGTCTGAGGCCATCCCTAAGTCTCATCTTCCAACCTTTTCTTGAATAAGGTTGCACTACTGCACCCTTAGAAGGAACACCTTTATTAAGGGCATAAAAATATCCAAAGATAGAAGTGGCAAGACACATCTCTGCAGAGGTAATTCAGTTTAGAATATCTCTTTATTATGATGATGATTATGATTGTATTACCTAAAATTTCCCTACCCAAGTTAATGTTTTTTAAAATTTATGAACTCCCTTGGGGAACCTGACACTTTGGCATATAGTATGAACTCAGTAAGTAATACAGAAAATGTAACAGAAGTGTAGGTATAAGATTTAGAAGTGAAGGTAGGACCAATTTATGAGTTAGTGCTGCACTATAGAAATTAGTCTCTGCAGCTGTGGTTAAACATTGACCACTGAAATTAATTTGCCAGCTGAAATTCTACAAACTTCATAAGCTATTATTAAACAACCTCCAGGGAACTCATCGACCATGAAGCTCATTTCACATCTCATTTATTATTTGAATGAGGAAAAATAATTCCAAATTCCTCCAAGTTTCAATGAAATCTATAAAGTTAGCAAAATATAAGCTACATAAAAAAAGGAGGAAAAAAACCTCCAGAAAAAGCAAAATTTATTAGAATAAGACTCTGTATACAGAGTCTAAAGAGTATTGATCTCTTAAGATTTTGAGCAAAACAGGTTTTTGAAGGGTGAAGGAACATTATGACAAGGGTTAACAGAGCAATTACAATGGGTAATCCTGTTCTGTACAAATGTTCTGTTTTTTAAGTAATGCTTATTTCTGTCACTAGACAATTCCCACTGAAGGTCAGCAAATAAAGTCTTCATTTCCATACAAGCGTAGTTCAAACTACTATGGAACTAGTTCCAAAACGTGTAAGGTGTTCAAAATTCTAAATATTTTTAAATGTTTAGGAAATAGTGCTATTAGTTCTAATGTATTTACCTAGTAATATAGCCAAAGAGTATCTAAAGTTTATCACAGGAAGTGTCAACTGTGCTTAGTGATTTCATTAGCAGTTAGAGAAGAATGGTTATTTTCACTAGGTTTGCTATGATTATTTCTGTGAAAAAAAACACATTAATAACCCATGTGATCTGAAGAGGAAAGAACAACTACACAAGTGGAAAACAGCACAAATAACGAACAGAACAATTTGTCATCAAAAACTTTTGTCATATCTTACTAAAAACAAATGCAGGATTGAAAGTCATATACATTTCATAGCATATCTCTGAAGTAAACTACTCCTGTGTTTCATACTATGTATAAATAAAGGAAAATGTCTCATAACTTTTCATCAAGAAGATTAACCATTTTTTTGTGAGATGATGGAACTTCATTAATTACAGACAAAGGATAAGCCCTAGAACCATGAACTGAGTGAAATCTCTATCAAAATTTCTTTCTTCAAAACTCCTTTTTAGCAGGATAGCTTCATCCATTAATCATGTCACAGTAAGTCTTCACTGTAGGACATTTTTTACAAGAACATATAAGATATTCCTATATAATGATACCTCAGAAGTACCTAGAAGGGGAAACTAGGTATCAAGAAAAAAAAATGTTATTTTAAAAAATTTGAGAAATTTAGATTTGATTTATACTGTTAGTTATTAGTTCATATCAAATAAGAATTACTGTCTTCTTTAGTAAGTGAGCTGAAAATGGCAATTTATTCCTCCCTGGTTTTATTTCTCTGCTTCCTCAGCTGGCACCAAAGGCGTAGGCAGTGTGGAACCTGAGACCATTTTCCAGATCTCTTGTTTAGGCATCCAGTAACTGCATCCTGACTACATGGCTCTGAAATTTTCCTCTGTACGTTCTACACCATGTTTTTTATTGGGATAGAAACCTGGGTGCAGTGGCAGAAGGGGTGCCAGAGTCTGTTCCAGCTTTCCCCCTCATGGGGGAAATGACTAGGCAATCAGAACTATTATGTATTTTAAGGAGCTCTTCTGACCTCAAAAGCAAGCACAGGTGGACACAGCCAAGCAGTTCCTGGAAAACTGTCAACATTAGGTCACCACAACATTTTAGCAATACACATAAAAAAGCTTGAGATTCCACTGCCCAGCTTCAAAGCCCATCAGCTCCTCCTTTTGTGTCCATCAAAAATGTATTAGAAGTTAATGACTCAGACTTCAAATGTTGAAATAAATCTTTTCATACAGGTATCCAAGTGAATTCTTATCAATGATCTTAAGGTTATGCTTATCAAATATGAAAAATCCTGTGTCAAATATTTGATGTTTTACAGTACTTCGTTTCACAAGATAGTGAAAAACACTAGTTCTAGCTCAGTAAAGCACTTTATCACACTTCACTGGAACCTTGCAAACTCTCATGCTGAATTACCATGTTTTTCTAAAAAATTCTCTAAAGTGCAGAGAAATAAAAAAAAAATCATCACATTTCTGTCCTGGTTCACACTCTTCACTGATGTTGGTGGGACTGCTGACAAGCATAATATAGGTAACTGTTTATATTGTCTTTGAGTCAGTACTTTGCTGTAATGAGGCTACAAAATATCACTCAAGAGAAAAGGTTTTGTTTTCACTCTGTAATATTAATTTTGTAATAATTATTGCAGAAGCAGTATACAATCAGTGCCTAAAAACTTCTGAGATTTTAGCTTCATAAAACACCATGGTTAGCCTGTCTGCTTGGGAAATATCTACGTAGTGATTATAAAGTTATATTTAATCCAATTTAAAATCATGGTTAGCTTTTACTTCATCTCCAAAAACGTACAGAAGTCCCCTCTATTTCACAAGCCTATGGCAGAATAAGATTATTTTCAAAAGCAACACAGACTGTAAATATGAAGTGTTAAAAGAAACCCCAACTCGAAAATCCAGAAAGCCCAGAAAAATGGATAAAACTCTCTTTAAATCTGAAGATATTTTTCAATCTCAAAATTGATTTTATTTCTCTTCAGTTTGCTACAGGGTCCCAAAAATGCGTATACATCCTTTAGCAATTCTACTTTTTTTTTAATATTAAAAACTCAAATGTTTTCTCTCCCTATAGAGGATGGATGAAGTTTGTGGGATTTTTCCTTATTACTTAAAAAATAATAAGTAATGGAAATACTCAACTGATAAGGATCTCCTTACAGACAATATTAAAACATCCATGACTAACTGGACAAGGCCCAATCTAGGCCAAAAAATCCCCACCCCCCCAAAAACCAAACAAACAAAACAAAACAAAACAAACCAACAAAAAACAAACAACTAAACCAAGCAACCAAAAACCACCAAAGCAAAAAAAGATGCTGTTTTATTTCCTCCTGTATAAATCTAGGGAGGGTGGGCTTCAAGCAGAAGTTATTTCTGATAGTCTTGTGGCTAATTATGCAGACAGTTTGAGGATTCATAGGCTGGATCTGATAGGTTGTTTTGACAAGGATACATACAAGTGAAAGTTGGTAATAATGGGAATAGCAAAGCAATGGCAAAACTGATGATGGTCTTTCATGATCAGCCTTTACTGACCCTTTTATGATATTATGGTACCCTCAACAACTTTCATCACTCCTTCATGATGTGCATGGTTTTGCTGCTAGGGTGATCTTCCATGAGAGGCATATGCAGGTTCAGCAGTTTACACACACATCCACTTCTTTCTCCTAACCAATTTAAAAAAAATAAAGATTACAGGATTCAGGTTGAGTTACTATGTGAAATTCATGGGAATTACAGTCCTAAAAGATGTATCATACATTGACCAGGATGACTTGCATCCAGAGAAGCCTGAATAAGGCCTTCATGGACAGACTTTTAATCTAATCTATACAATGCACAGCACTAAAACAGTTCTTGCATGCTGAGCTCAGGAGCAGCCTGAGTGAAGACATGCATTTCTTTCTTTTCAGTGTTTATGAAAGCATTTGTCCCAGCACCTGAGCCAGTTATCAGTTTAGCAATAAATCCAATGACCAAGGGGATCACTATTATATCTTTTGCCTAAAGATGTAGCCCTTTCTTTATCCAAATGATTTTGCCTGACTGAGACAGGAAGTTATACAGAATTGCTGCTTCTACATCCACACACATCGCCTTAACCTCCCAAGCTAAGAAAACAGTAACATAGGAATATCATCAAAATAATTTGCCCTGAAATCCTGTTTTCATTAAAGACAATGAGAGTTTTGCTTCATATATGTACTTCAGTGTAGAATTTCTACAATGTTTCTTAGTTCTGCAATAAGCATATTCAATAAGAATAGAAAGGTTATAAAAAATAATATTAAAAAGCCCTGTGTTTAATGTAAAGCATAGAACTATGGAAGGAAACTTAATTAAAACTTAAATGAAATACTGTTTTCCTTTGATCTTTTTACCTTTTCAAAGATGACTTCTAAATCCAATAAAGAAATAAGAAAAAACAAAATATTTTCCTTCTCTTTGCACAATTATCTAAGTCTCATTTTCCCATCTTGATAAGTAATATAGTAAAACCAACAGCATATTTAAGACACTACTTTTAATTTTCAGAAAGCAAAATTCCTACTTCACATAAATCTCTTCAAATTCAAATGACTCAACACAGTCTTTCAGTGGGTTGTAAAAGGCAGTAAAAATTTTTCATTACTTCAGGTTTTCTGTATGTAAAACATGGACAGTATTTGACATTTCAATGGCAAGGGGGCATCAGGTATGAAAGAAGCCAACACTCAGATCCATGATGAAGAAAAATAATGCCCTGAAAGAGAGCTACCAAGTTGCAGCAAATACATCTGGATATCCATGTATTTGTAGCAGAATAAGAAGGAATGGAAGAATGTGATAACCTTTAAATGTGGGGGGGAGGAAGGGGGGAAGTAATAATCCTTGAATACTAAGTGCAAAGAAGAAGAGTAGGAAAAAAAAGATGAGGAATGACAAATTGAAAGTTTTAGCTGTTGCTAGAGTGGAAATCCATAATGATTAAATCGTTGTGTGAAAATTGCTACCAGGAATGGATGAGAAGTAACAGAAAACTGATCACAAGTGGATTTGAGAGGTGTAATACACATCTTAAAGTCCCTGATAAATTCAGAGATGCTTCAACATCGAATTTTAATGAAAAATACATATCTGACCAACTAAACATTAACAAACTCCTACTGGTATGTCAGCACACACCAAAAATGAGGCCCTGAACAAGGAAGCAAGCAGACAATCAAATCAAGGCAGAAGGCTGACAACACTTGACAACAATAGACCTGGTTCAATAAGGGCAAAAACAACTGCAGGAAATCTGAAATCGTACTTAGAATATCAAAAAGGGTGAGCCTCCGATGCACTGAAAGCTGTCTGCAGCACAGTACCTCACAGCATGAGGACAGATGTACCAGAGGTTAGGTCAGCTGCCCAGCTAACTGCAGTGTGTGTCTCCCAGTGGACTGCCCCCACGTCCACAATCAGAACAAAACAGGCATGCAGTGACATCTCCCAAACTCTTGGCAGTATATCACAGGGGGGAGGTTATAGCCTCATTGTTCTGCTAGCAGCCCTTAACAGACTTCTGTCAATAATTTGCCAAGTTACTTACTGATCTCATTCATTCCCCCCATACCCAAAACTTCTCTTGGTAATGAATTGTACAAGAGACCATCCTAAAATAATATTTCCTTTTGTTTTGATTCTGTTGCCTAATTTCACAGAGTTTTCTCATTCTCTGTATTCAGAGAAATCATTGTCTACACAGCTTCTCTACAGCACTGTTGTTTTGACGTTTCTCTGTTATATCTCAACCATCTCTCTTTCTATGAGGAATAGTCTTTACCCAAGTATCCCAGAGGGTCAAAAAGGGTCAAACATTTCTAATTCTTTTTTTTTTTTTTTTTTCAGCTTAATGTCCTAATGTCAAAGTAAATAGAGAATTACTTAGATTTGCTTTCCTATGATATATAAAAGAAAAAGCACAAACTGTTCAGAAACTGTTTTCTTTTAACAACACACTGAGTGGTGAGGATAAGTCCTAGTTACATGTGCTGAAAGACATCTGTAGCAGGATTGAACAGGGTCTTCCAGCATGGCTTTTAACACTAGGACATAGTATCTTTGGGTCAATAAAAAGGTACACGCACTCTTCCAGTGAAGCTGCACGTAAGTAGAGTATGGTTAAGTTTGGCTGGCTCTATTTTTTGGAGTACACCATCATAAATCCAAAATTTCAACCTGACATTTATCAGTTAATGACTAAAGAAGATGAAAAAACTCCCACACTTAAGTCAATCTACGAAAACATTATTTTACACCCCACTGAAAATCTCTCAGAGGTGCTGTGAAATGTGATATGAGATCTAGAACCTGTAATTTCAATAGATCTGATGCTTTTTATGTAGGAAATGAAATTAGAAATTTTCTTACTTCAGAGATATTAAAGCTGACAAAGAAGCCTAGCAAGCCATTATCTTTTCTTAAATTGATACAAAGGGTATTTAGTATACTATAACAAGTTCTGCTATATTATTCATGTATGAAAATACAATGATCATGACTAAAGATGCATGAAATAAAAACATTTAATTCTGAAACCTCACAATTTGCCATAGCACAGACTGTTTGAAAAAGAACTCAAAAATGCTTAAAAAAATGTTTCTAAAGTAGAAATTTGCCAAAAAAAAAGTCCATTTTCTACTAGAACCCTGAATTTTTTATTGCAGAAATGATGGGGGGGGGGGATTGGATCAATCTGCTCTCTTCTTTGAAAAGTATTTTAAAGAAACAGCTAGAATTGCAGAAATAACTGAAGAGGGAGCTTTGCAGTCCTGTTTCACTTATTACAGAGCAAATCATCAGAATCACCAGAGAAGAATCACTATCTCATCTCATGGAGGAATGAAAAGGGAGGGAGTAGAGAGCGACAAGGTAGATATTGTATATGTGATGGGCATGTAGTGATAGGATAAAGGATAATGGCTTTAAACTGAAAAAAGGCAGATTTATATTAGATGTAAACAAGTTCTTCACTGCAAGGTTGTCAAGGCACTGGAAGAGGTTACTCAGAGATGTTGTGGATACTCCAATCCTAAAAGTGTTTAGGACCAGGTTGGATGGGGCTTTGAGCAACTTGGTCTAGTGGAAGGTGTCCCTGGCCATGGCAGGGGTGTTGGAATTAGATTATCTTTAAGGTCCTTTCCAACCCAAACCACTCTAGCAGTCCATGATGATTGTGACCATCTATATGGTAGTACTCGAAATTCAGCTTTTAGCCCTTCCTGTCTCTCTCTTTAGATGAATAGCAAGAGCCTGGATGAAAATGATGTATGATTACTACACATGTACTTGACACCAAATTGATCTTACGTCAAGGACATATCAAAACTGTAATAAAAGAAGTAGCTAGATATAATTAAGGAAAATCTAACAATCCTATTATCAAGGTTAAAAGCTTGACTGTAACTATGCACTTCCACAACTTATTCTGTAGATAAAATATAAGAACAGTTGAACTAAAATGTGTTTGGAGGGAGCTAATTTGCCTTTGAATTTGAAAATCTTTGTAAGAAAAGTTATAGGACAAGAGGAAATTGATATAAGCTGGAGATTCCACCTTAACATAAGGAGGAACTCCTTTACTGTAAGGGTCACGGAGCACTGGAACAGGCTCCCCAGAGAGGTTGTGGAGTCTCCTTCTCTGGAGATTTTCAAAACCCGCCTGGATGCGTTCCTCTGTGACCCGTGCTGGATTATATGATCCTGCTCTGGCAGGGGGTTGGACTCGAAGATCTCCAAGGTCCCTTCCAACCCCTGGCACCATGTGATACTGTGATATATGGCCTATATTTCCCTAATAGAAATGAAAATATGAAAAATTAAGATTTAAATGAAAGTATTAAAATGCGAAACAATCACCTTAATCTAGTGTTTCAGAAATGAAGAAAATGGTCTTTAGAAAAATTCTGCTTCTAAGAAATTAAGTCAGCTATTGATTTATCATGACTTAAAAAGTATACCTGAAGATTAATGTGTCAAAAGTAATTATGACTAACACTTCACCCTTCCCATTTGATAGGACGTACAACTGAATTTTTCATTATTTGTCAGAGATAACAAATACCACATTATTGGGGCTGTGACTAAGTTAGAAAATAATTTCAGAATTAATTTTCTCTTTCATCCAAAGTATTGTGACATATATTAATTTTATTGAGGTTTTCTTTGGAAGTGACTCAAAGCATCCTCTTCTGCAAACAACTAACAGTTGTTAGGGGTTAAACTTCCAAGGTGGCTGTCTGTCTAATTAAGGTCTGATGATGCTTGTAATGCTTCCCTCAATGAATATCCTGCTGTAACAAAGTATAACAAAACTTTCCTGAAGGTTGACTTTCATTGCTTCATGTCTGCAAGGGTAAGGGGACCCTAGTGATTCTCAGAGATGTTTCCTGCTCATCAGATATAGAAATGATGCTCAGTGATTTTAAAGAAATGCCTCCCAGTTCAGCACTGAGTGGCTACATCAGATATAGGGAGATGGTGTGTGAGAATCCCTAGAGGTTCTAAGATTTGCAACAACAAAAACCCATCACCACCAAAAAAACCCAAACCAACCAGCTGTAACCACAGTCATATTGAACATTTCTACCTTGCAGATGCTACAAGAGACAACTCACATCATGCTACATAACATCAAATGAGACAAAAGTATTTTACAAGACAACGAAGTTAAATCTTTTTGATACAGTTACAACAATAAAATGCCAACATCAAAGTCCCTTATGTAAGAAAGTCTGTAATAGGTCTGATCAGTGTTTATGTTTTGATAGCTCAGCCTGAATAAGAAACAGGAATGTTCAGAACATCAGAAAAATCCAACAACACAACTCACATTTTGCTTTCATAAAGCAGAAGTAGGTTTCGGGATAGAAAGCAATTTTTCCCCAACTGACAAAACTCTGAATATACAAAATTGTTGTAATGAGTAACGAATGATGAAACTACTATACCTGAAAATTCCACTCTAGAATGTCAAAGAAAAAAAAAACCAAACAAGTCAGCCATATGTTTCAGAGTCAGGCTCTTAATATACAAACAGTTTGGATTCTACACTAAGAAGACCATAAAAATAGCACAAATACTAAAAATAGCAGCTTGAGAAAGAAGGTAGGCTTCTATTTGCATTCCTAAAACACAGTGCTATTCTATGTTCTTAGCAAATCATAGAATGGTTTGGGTTAGAAAGGACATGTATCATTCTAATTTTCAATCAATATTCCATTATTTTCCAAGCTAATACCTAATTGATATGAAGAGTAAAATTACTACAGTGGTTTGTTTTTTTACTTTTCTTAACAACTTGTAAAATAGGAAAATACCAAATGCATTTTCCATCTACTTATGTGCAATTTTATTTTGCATATAAACTTCCATAAGCTAAAATTTTTCCATAATTTTTATTACTTCTCCTCATTTTGGTCCTTTTTTTTTTCCCCCGCTTAAGGGGAGAAAGTTTTATATTTGAAGAGAGATGTGGGGGTTTATATATGATACTCACAATACTAGAATTTGTAATAATCATACTCAATACAGCATTGATAATTAATCCTGTACTTAAACAGCATATTTGCATTTTTAAGTTTCATAACAGCCAACTAGATTGACTGTTATAAGAGACCTATCTTTACCAATTTTATTTACAGAGATAAATAAAATTATAACAGATGAGCAAATTTATTTGGATTGTGGTAATGGTAATTCTTTTTCTTTTTCTTTTTAATAATTTGTATCCCAATTTAGAAAATTTTCGTAGATATCTTATGATGGACAAGTAGATAATGTGATTTATGTCATGACTAAAAGGAGACTACACAGCCCAGAAGGATTTAGATAGAATCTTGCCATTGTTCACATAATATCACCATTTCCTTTTCCTATATGCACAGATATTTGAATGAATAAAACAAGCTAAGACAGATACATTTATCTAAGAAGTTAAAATAGAATCTTTACAATTCTGAGCAGAAACTGGTTTAGGTATTATGATTATCTAAGGAAGATAAAAGCAAACACTGTTCATCTTCACTCTAAGTAGGCTACCATGGACAGATTCTTATTTTGCTACCTTTTCAAAAGTACTTTTTAGGAAAAGACATGTAAATAAACTTCTCAGGGAGATTAAAATAAACATAAATCAAGAAAAGGGACAAGTACACTCAACAGCCTATTCTTTTTCATGTTGAAATAAGTATCCCATAGAATAAAAAGGAATAAATATAGTTTCTTGCAGATTATTAAATGCTTTGTGGATTTCTGTGTCATACGAGTTCTGAATGCAAAAGGAAACTCTAGATCACTAAAGCTGTAAAGCTGAGTTGTATAAGCATACGTATTTTTTGGGCCAGGTTTGTTACTTGTCTGTATTAGCATTTGAGATAGATGTATTCCTTGCATTTAAGTAAGTTACTTATAAATTTCCCTTTTCATTCATCCAGCTGCTCTCATTCTGCTCACCTATGCCACATTTAACACTCTAATGTAAAACATCTGATGAAACAGCAACAAACTTCAGCCACAGTTTGATGCCACCACAGTGATTGTTTCTTGGAATGTAGTAAACAAATGACAGACTCACACAGGGAATGAAGGGTAGGTAGTACCAGCTATCTCAGATATATGACAATATCTCATTTAGATTGAAAAAGCAAAACAAGTATCTGTACAAAGACTTACACTATCTTTGGTCCTAGAGCCTAACATTTTCTATTCACTATGAATCCCTGAAAATCCTGTAACAGCTGATGAGACGGTCTGGCTAGAAACAGAGAAGATTAGGAAGTCAAGACATGCATTCTCTACCATGAGAGTGGTAGAACACCGGAATAGGTTGCCCAGGAAGGTTGAAGCCCCATCCCTGGAAACATTCAAGGTGGGGCTTGATGGTACTTGACCTTGTTTGCATCATGTTATCGTGATGATACTACTTTTTGTTTCCACAAAGGGTCAAAACAACAAACGATCACTCTTCTTCAAGGTGCCTCCATGCAACCACAGTAACATTAAGGCCTTAACCTCCAAAGAGGATGAAACTTCTGTCTGCCAAAAAATATTATTTTGGGAAAAAATGTGGGACAGTCTAAAGAAAATATTAAATTACATCAGATTGAAAAGGAAGATATTTCTTACTATAAAGTGTTTTGGGACTTCCTAAAGTTTCTTTTATGACCAGTTGGCAGTCAAATGAACTAATGTCTCCTAACTGCAGGTTCATTAACATGATAGGAATAAAAAGATCATACATAGTGAAAGCTAAATGAGATACGCAATTTTTAAAAGGCGAGAAGAATAAAGATTTGTAGCCCTATAATTATATTTTTCTTCAAATGACATTTGATTGTTGAGCTAGCCTTGCACCTAAATATTTTGAAAGGATATTTCTTCTATCACTATATAGTTAAAAAGTATCATTTAAACTCTAGAAAACACAAAGTTTTAACAGTCCTTTGTTCATGAATGAACCATAATTTTTGCCAAACTGCTCTGTAGCAGACTCAGATAAATTTGTTTCACCAAATGATTAAAAACCAAAAATAGTATCTACGTTAAATACCACATGTTCCTGTTCAAAACATTAATATCAAGTGTTTTAGGCAGAAAAGTAAATTCAACAAAAAATAATTTTGACATATTTTGTCAAAAAATCCCCTACAAATATATTTCAAAGTAAATTTGTTCAGACAGTTACAAATAGCTTTGCAATTGCACAGTCATTTATATACTTGCAGTATTTTACAATGTGGCAAATAACACTTTGCAACTTAGAAGGTTCATACCTGAAATGGATTAGAGCTGCTGATGTAGAGTGTCTGTTTGATCCATTTATTTCCTTGGTTACCAAACTTGTACCACAACAGCCTTCCCTTGGTATTACTCATAGTTCTCTGGAGGACTGATAACTTGTAAACTTGCTTTCCAAACATATGGTAATGAAAGCGAAAAATGCAGGTTTTGTTGCCAGAAGGGTTGAAGAGAGGACTAAGCAAAACTGTTTTGTCTTGGAATTTTCTTGGCTCAGAGGATTCCATGTAGAGGTAGTATCCCCTGGCTGTGCCTGTCGTGTGGTCCTTTAATGGGCCTGTATTTACTGTGGGAGCTGGACCCTGGATTCTGATCCAGTCAAAGTCATCCTCAACATCCTGCTCCCAATTGCACAGTCCATTTTCAAAGTCACACTGTATATCAGGATCTGAAAAGTAAACAGAACAGACTTTCAAGTGAAAGCAGTATCAAAAGGTGACCATGCTTTAGTATCTTTTATCCTTGCAAAAATGTCTTTTTAATGTAGAGAAAAATGCATATCATCTTGTTCTCTTGTTCTCGCAAAAGTTCCCCTCTGAAGAATAAATATAAACTTGATGGACAAAAAAAAAAAAATAAAAAAGTCTTTCTTGATCTCCTCTTTGACTATATATCTGGCAAATGGTACATAATTAATTTATTGAATAACCGGAAATGTGAATAACATTTTATTATTCATATTATTAAATTTCTGTATTTTTTTATAACTGATTAGAGCAACCACTTCTAACATAAAGAAATAAAATGTATATCAGAGGTGGAGAACTTGTATTTCATCTTTGCATCTACCCTCCATAAACAGTAACTGACACAATAGCTAATTATTTTATTTTTTTTAATGATATTTAAAACTGCAAGTCTTATAGTGCTTTCTTACTATAGACATCAAATGGGTTATAAAGTTAGACATTTTACAAGTGGGAAAGCTGAGACAGGCTGGAAGCCTTCACTTTCTTTTAAATTCAGATCAGTTTTAAGCTGATATTCAGCAAATACCAGTGCAGGCTGGAATTCCCTCAAGCATGTAAGGGTGTCCCCTGTTTCTCAAACTCATTGTGATTTGCATAATTTAGTTACCTCAGGATGTGATAAAGCAACTGCTAGTTAATTTTATTTTATATTAATGTTCTTGAGTTCTTAAAATTGATGAAGGCATGCTCTGGGGAGAAAAATCACCAGCACCCTTCAGCACTGCAAGGTGAATGTCAAAAATGTGAACAACACACAGCTTTGCTCAGTACTTGAATGTTCTTTCTTTGAAAAGGACAGTTACGACCAGCACAACTAATACCTTCCAATACAGGTATTTAAATGTTTTCTAGGTAGAAAGAGTATAGCTCATAAAGACTCCTCTCAATCTATGTATGTCCCCTACTGTACTTCCATCAGTATAATCAAAGACAGCATGTTAATACAAATGAACTGGCAGACTGAATCCTCCCTTTCAAACTAAACTTGTAATGCATGTGTGTGTTTTGCAAAACACAAAAGGAATAGGACTCTTGTCTAAGGGAGACTGAATTCCATTCATCCTCAGCTGTAACTCACATGCATTTAGGTTAAAAAATTTCAGAGTGTCAGTAACTATATTCAGTTGAATCACCACTGGTTGTGATGTGGACAGGCAGTAACAGCACTGTGATTTTTTTACTCCAGGGATGAATTTGGCAAGTAAATTTTGATTTGATATAAGACAAGCAATAAAAGGAAGTACTTACCACAGTTGTCTTCATCCGATCCATCCCCACAGTCATCCACAAGATCACAGACCAATAAACTGTCAATACATGCTTTTGTGTCTCTGCACCAGAAATGATTGGGACCTTTACAACTTAATGCTGGAGGTGGAAGAGCACAATTTTCAAATGCAATATCATCAATCGCTGAGACACCGTCATAAACACCCAGACTGATTTTATCAAGTGATAATTGGAAAGGATGTGGAAGGCGTCCAAGCTGAATGACTGCCTTCAGCCATTGATTTCCTTCGCTGTAGTATGTCCTCCAAACGACAGTAGGTTGTTTCCACCCATCCACAAGCAATTGCATCTCTGCTACCCCAACCGACTTTCCATAATTGTAATACCTAAAATGATTAAAAAATACAGTTAAGAGTGCAAGATATGAGAACAGACATCACATCTAACAACCAGTATCTTTTTTGTCATTGCTCTGTGATATATTTTGGAATTCCACAGTGCCTACATCCAGTTTACCTGTAATTCATTCCCCTTTCTGCATGATGGTAGGGTAGGATGCTGTGTTAGCCTAGAGCTCATTTTGAGAATTGAAAATTATGAGAGAAGTAGTATACTTCATTAAATTAGAGCACATAATTGAAAAGACATCTTTTTCTTCATATTAAGCAATGAATAATGTTCACTCAGATGTGTATGTTTTTTAAAAATTCAATACATAACTGTAAATTTTCAACAAGGAAAAACAGAACACTTATTGAATGCAGAAGTGTACATTCTACCTATGTTAGTTACTAACATGTTGCATTTTAAAAGATTTTTGGAGTACCTCAAAATATTTAAAATTCATAAACATTTAGATGAGCAATTGTACAACGAAACCGGGAACAGAACCAGGAATAGAACCAATAGCTTGTAATTTCCAGACCTATATTCCTATACTCCAAATGGAAGTCTTGAATCTTTGATAGAAAGACAGTTCCTCTTCCTATGGCAAATATATTTGACATTACTGAGAAAAACAGCACTTAATAATATCAAAGTCAGGTCAAACATTTATTTAAACAGTACCACCACTTTGGACCTTAGTAAATAAATTATCACAGGTTACTTTTTTTGTCCCTCTTTGACAAGATTTCACAAAAAATAAGATAACTGAAAGGTTGTGGATTTTGGTTTTGTTTGGGTTTGTTTTTATGCATATACTTAAAGGATTCGAAAAAAAAGGTTCTAATTCTCACACTGGAGCTTACACTTAAAGACGATACAATCTAATTCAGATACTGTAGGTGACTCAAGGAGCTACCAGATTTTTGGTTTTCTCGTTCTTGAGCAAAACTCCACATTTTCAAATTTATTTAACCACTATAAAAAATGTTAGCAAAATAATTGTGCTATCTGTCTATGTATTTGAAGACAACAGTCGTACCATGTTTCAGTTCTGTTCTCCAAGTGCTTCAACTTATTTCTGCATATTGTTCACAATGAAGACTATGTGATTTAAGAATAATAGAAAGAAATAAATACTGCAGAGTAAGGTGTGTCTACTGTAACTATAACCTCATTTTCAGTCCAAGACGGGCAATGCAAGATGATCCATGAACTTTAAATCTAAATTATTTCATACCAAAAAGACAACGTGCAATTTGATCCTGTTTGCCTGAACTTTGGGCTTCGTAGCCGAGCTAGTTGTGAAATGCTGCTGCTGTTTTTCAGAATGAACATAAAATGACCTGTCAAAATGAATAGAAAACAACTTTTCAGTTTGAAGATAGAAAGTGTTCCTGAAGGATTTGAAAGTGCTCAAGGACTTCACTTAAAATCTAATTAAAGAGCAGGTATATCTATTCAATTTCTCTGTTTCTAGGCCTGGCTTGTCTTACCTTCAGATTTGTTGAAGGTGTGATCCTGCAGAGGAGCTTGCTTCTGAAAAGCAGGTGCAAGAGCACTACTGGAACTTCTTACCCAGTCAAATTCATCACCATCTGCAGTTTCAATCCAACCACAGCTGTCTCTTTCAAGGTCACAAACAGCAGCTGAAATGAAGAGACATTTTACTTTTTCTCTTTACATGACATTACTAAGCAAGCTTTGCTGCATGAAGATGAAAATAATATGCTTCTAATACATCACCAATATTCTGTAAAGAAGCCTAGGAAAGGGGCATAGGGAGGCAGAGTGCAATACGAGGTATTTCTTTTATAACAGTTGGGTAAGACAGTAGACCCACAGGAACAACCAAACCATTGTTATACGCAGTGTATTTGGTAAAGACACTGCATCCAAAGCACTCAAACCAGGTGAGAAGGCACTGAAAACACACCTCACAATCCTCACATTACAGAGCAAGAACACAGAGCACACAAAGCAGTAACAAACCATCTGCAAGGTCTTTTAGATAATTGATGGCTGGAGCCAGAAATCAAATCCCTTATTTCCTGAATGTCAGCAAATATACTAATGATGGCAAAACCTTTCCTCTAGTTATAATTAATTAAGTTAAATATCAGGTGTTCTTGAGACACTACGGTATTGATAATCTTTGAAACACAAACTACTGTAGAGAAAAAGATTTGAAAAATATACTGTCCTGGTTTGAGCTAGAAAAAAAAACTAATTCTGTTCAGTGATTTTACTTTTCAGCTTAGTCTCTTTTAAGTAACTGCACTTCTTGAAGTTAATGGCATAGTTTTGTGTCTGCTGCTAGCAGTGATGACACTTGATGTTTAGAGTTACTACCAAGGATTGGTGTGCAGACCAAGGCCACTGTTGGATCTTGTGCACCATGTTCAGGGTGCCATACAGCAAGAAATCACACCTGCAGGGAGGAAGGGAAAGGACAAGTAACCCTATACTGACCAGTGAGGTATTTCATCCCATATACTAAATATTCAGTACAGAGCTGAAGGATCACAAGGGTCAAAGTTTCTTCTTCGATGGCTGGCATCTGAGGAGAACTTGTTCAGTTCTGCTTTTGATACCAATGAGTGCATTCCTGAATCCATTTCCAGAAACCAGCACCTGAATCCAATTCCTGTCCGACATGGAGTTAAGTTTAGGACGTTCCCTGTGCCTGCCTACAGTATCAGACATAACTGGCATCAAAGAGTTTGGTTACATATTGTTTTTTTTATATATTTCATTTTATTGTTATATATTCATCAGAACAGTTTGTTTTCCTTTCAAATTCATGTCTCTCTTCTTTATTCCCCTTCTCTTCACCTTCTGGGAAGAGATGTTAATAGAAAGCATCTGTCATTCATCTAGTGGCCAGCCCAGCCCTAACCTTTGACATATCTTGAGCTGCATTCTTCAATTCTTCATTTAGAAAGGCAGCGATAGTTTAGAAAATGTGTGTAATACAAAATGAAGAAAGGGGTGGGTGTCATATATGAAAGAATACAAACAAGCAAATATTTATGTTAAAAAGAAGGAACATTAGGTTTTCCTCATCTGCACAAAAAAAAAAAATCCTCGTTAAATCACAAAATTATGAGTCCTGTAATTATCATAGGCCTTCAGTGGAAGACATTAAGAAAACTATTTCAAGATCTTTTTAAGCAATACTTTATTAATTCTATACAGACAATAATATATAAGTTCAGACATGACTGTCAGAATACTACCATTATTTTATAACATCACAAATGCCAGTGGCCATATCATTATGGTCTAGAAAATGAAGCCTCCTGGAGAACACGTTTACACAAATGTTTATTTATAGAAAATATAGGATGATATTTGATACTTTTTTTTTCTTCTGTAAGAACAATGTCACGATAAATTATACATATTTTGTTAGAAAGAATGAAAAAATTACAGTCCAGGCAAGGTAGCATTATTGTTGATTAGGGCTTGTATAAAGACAAGGTATTGTGGTTTATTAAGCAAAAAACATGGAAATCCACAGCTGTTAATTCTGATTCAAAAATCAGAGACCAAAGAAAATATGCATTCTCTGTACATATGGTGGATGTGGGTCAGAAATTTCAGTGATAAAGTGATGTAGATCAAATGTGACAAAAAACCCAAACAAAACAGAAGGAAGAAATTTTCTGATAGAACATTTTGATAGAGTAAAATGAAGACAAAAAATATTTGCAAGCATTCAGGGACCTGGGCATGATGGGAATGACTGAAAATCCACTGAAAGAACATAACTATAAGGGACTATGGAGAGCTATTTCTGATTTGCTTTTTGCTCAACAGAAGAAACTGTTTCATATTCCCAGAAGAAGAACAACGAAGACTATGACAAACCTTGGACATAGATGGTTACACCCAAAGAGGCAAATAAACAAGACTAAACTTTTAAGTCTCAGCCTAGACTTCTTGCATCTGTAACTTGTAACAGACAAAACATAA
The DNA here is from genome assembly GCA_027560015.1 of Chloroceryle amazona. Lineage (NCBI taxonomy): Eukaryota > Metazoa > Chordata > Aves > Coraciiformes > Cerylidae > Chloroceryle > Chloroceryle amazona. The sequence continues at coordinate 29,002 of JANHFX010026220.1, forward strand.
AAGGAAAGATACACCAGACCATATATTTAACTTAAGCATGACAGAAAACATTGAGATAAAAACACCCACATTGCTGAAATCTTCTTCTAAATCTCAAACCAGCTACTTAACAACTAGGGAAGATACAAGAATAGAGCACGCTATTAGAGCATGGGTGAAATGCACTTGGTTCTTTACACTTGTTAAAACTTCAATTAACTAATTGTCCCATAACATCTTTGACCCATATTTCTGTTTCAGGCACATTCTCCGGAAAGAAAGGCTGTTGCTTGGGTACCTCTGTAGTTTCCTTTAAAGTGAACTCACAAAAACTAGTATGCCTTTGCTCCTAGTAATTCATTTCCTAACTTTCTCCTTTTTCTTAGTTTCTTACATGCTTTCTTTATAATCTAACCATCATGCAGCTCTACAGACTCTGCCAGACTGTCTTCTCATGTGATTGAGGAATTTATTGCTAGTTTTGTTTAAAAACATTTTGTCATTCTTACTACATTTTGACATTTAATCCAGAAAAATTTGTCATCTTTCCTACCTTTTTCATTTGGACATTACTTCTTGTATTTTTTTGATGCTTTTTTAATACTAATACTATTCATGCCACTTGTAAGAATATATTTTCTCTGAGGCCCCTTTTAGCATTTTTTCAACAAGCTCCCTCGATAATTCTGAAAGAACCATAGTGGTACTGTGAGCACAGCATTTAAGGGTAGTTGGATTTATTGATGTTTTGAAAAACCTGCCTTTACATCTTCAGCAGATTTAGTCTCTCAGCTGACATATTGCCCATAAGAAAGATGAGGACAATCTTTTCGGTAGGGACTTTTGTGACAGGACAAAGTGTAATGGTTTTAAACTTAAGAAGGATAGATTTAGACTAGACAGAGGGAAGAAATTTTTTTACAATGAAAGTGGTGAAACACTGAAACATGTTGCCCAGAGAGCTGGTGGATGCTTCATTGCTGGAAAAAGGGGTCTGAAGAACCTGACATACTTGAAGATGTCCCTGCCCATTGCAGAGAGGTTTATGACTTTTAAAGGTTCCTTCCAATCGAAATGGGATATGACTCTATGAACAGACAAATATGACTCGTACATTACACACAGACATCTTCTATCTCTTATGAAATGAGGAAGAGTTTTTATATAGGACAGGCAAACTATGCAGAAGGAAAATACTTTCTTATAAGTAAATTTTATGATTTAATTTAGTGACTACATTTTTAACAATCTATCTGCCCTATACTTCTGCTAATACTAACCTAGCTGTGGCTTTTGCAATGATGGAGATTTTTATGGGTGGAAAGTAAAATTCTGTGGATGCACACACAACCATAATCAGCCTACATGTAACCTACATAAAAAAATAACTTTACTGTCACATGTCATTGTTACTATTTCATTTTCTAAATAATTATATGAAAATAATCCTCACTGTACAGTTTTGATTTGGCTGGCAGTCTATTTTGTGTAGTAAAGCAGATAAGCAATCATCAAACTAAAGACAGTTTCATAACAACATTTTAAAGTAAAGCAACAACCACACTCACTAATTTATTAAAGCTGACATTTTCTGGAAACAGTGCATGTGATACTTCCCTGTTTTCTATTCCACTGTTTCTCATGTCTAATTGCTCCACCATCTACATTTTAAGAGACATTTCACACAGTGGTGCCACAAAATTTCCTAATTTGTACAAGTGTAACAATTTTTTTTTTAGTGTAATATTGTATGTGTTAGAGCATGGGTGCAAAAATGAGTGCAAATGTTCTGTTTCGTTTCTTTTAGAAGGACTTCCTAAATCAGCTTCTAGTACCTTATAGTTAAGATTTTATTCAGCATAACACAGTACCTGGAATTAGAGTTATAAAATGAAAAGCAATGCTTTCTGCTAAATAAGTAAACAAATACTTTTTTCTAGCTTTAATGCTAAGAGGGAAGTATCTGCTGCAGAAAACAGCTAGCTCCCTGTTCTTGTTCTTCGTGTGTGTGTGTGTGCATGCTTTCTTTTACTTTATTTTTTTCATTGATGTACCTGTAGAAGCCATTCTTGTTATTTTTTGGGTCCCTTGCCAAGTTCAGTTCAAACTGTGCCTTGGCCTTCCTGACCTCACACCTACACAATCGGGCAGCACCTCTGCACTCTAGAAGTCATGAAAGCCTGGCAAATAGGACAAACAAGGAGAGTCACAGAAGTCTAAAAATCTAAATTTTTAAATTTTCACTTACGGCACTTGGCTTCATCATAGCTATTTGTACAGTCGGGTGTAAAATCACAAAATTTGTCAGATGAAATACATTGTCCATCCCCACATGAAAAATGTCCCAGCAGACAGTAAACAGAAGAAGAATTAGCATCTGTAGATTCTTTTTCCCCTTAAAAATCAGAAGAGAAAATATAAGTAAAAACACATATAAGTAAAACTCTAAAAAGTATTTTGATCATCTTTGAATTTAGTAAGGTACTCAGCATAAGGCACATAACATCACTATGAAGTGAGCTAGACTATATCACAACGAATATGTAACACAGCTGATTCTCATGTCTGATGCTATAAAACTATATATTATTCTCCTCAGTACTCACACTTTCATGTGAAAAATTATGAAAACCACTTTAAAGTTACATGGCCAGTCTCCAGTTGAGAGGCGGCGTACTGTGTAAAGCAGCCTGCTCTTTCCCCTGCAGTCAGGGGCAGGTCTTTCAGAAAAGCCTTCTGCTGTAGCAGTGGTTTTGCTGCCTTCGGCTCACAATGAAAGCTCCCCGAAGTCACAAGTTTGATGTTGCACCACTATGAGCCTGCACCTCAATCTACACAAGAGAAAACACCCAAAATTTTAATAAATTGGGAAACAAAAAGCTGAAGAGTACTGGTTTTACTTCAGTAGATTTCTGGAAAGACAAGAAGTGAGAGGAATGACATGCATCTTCTTTTTTGTTTAACTTAAGGTTTTTTAGATGCTCATATTGTTAACTAGACAGAACTTTTTTTTAAAAAAAGCACTGCCTTCTAACAATACAATCTTTGTGGTTGATGGGCTTGAGGGCAGCTGTAGGGAAAAGAATTAAAACAAATTAACACTTCTTCAAATACCTACATCCCACCAGTCAGACTGTATAGAGGGTTTAGAGAAGCCTTAAACACAACACTGAAGCTTTCTATTATGCCTTTAAATTATCCATTAAAGAAGAATTTCAGATAACTGCTGAGCATAAGCCATCAGCATTACCACTGACTGCATATGTGCACATGCTCTTTTAGAAAAGTAGTCATTAATAGCGAAGACGACCAGAAGCAGCAGTCTGAAAGAAGGTTGCATTCTTTTATTTTTCCATCCATTGGAATTTCAAGATGACAAATGTGTGAGTACACAGAGAAGTTTGGTGGGCACCTCCTTTATCTTAGGTATTTGAGTTATGATGGAAGAACATTGTTGCCCTAAAGATAATGCCGTGGAATTTGCTCTGCACTGAAAGATATAAGGTGCTTTAATTCTGTCTCTGCATCCACATGTGAATGTGGGCAGCTATTACGTACTGAGTGGAATCTGGAAATTCCTACCACAGCTTACTTTGCAGAACTAGTGCAAACTACTTATAGGAGCTAGTGTGTAACATAAGATGAGAATCTTCATTATACATGATTGATTACAGCAAAAGGATTTTTCCCTCAGATCACCTCCTAATTTTTTTAAATTTGTCAGTTGAATTGCAGTTGTACCTAACAGACATTGGGGAAAATGTGCTGAAAACTACACAACTTGCCTTCACTTTCTTGGCTGACACCTGGAAGTGATTTACTCACAAGTCCACATTCCTCTGTTATACTGATGTTATCAACAGCAACAGTAGCATTTGTCGTTAGAGTAGTAGCTCGTAAAATAATCTGTAATGACAAATAAATTAGCTCATTAAAGGTGACATGATAAAAAGACACATATTTATTCCTTTATAATTTACAACATCTGCAGAGGAAGTAAATACCACTTACAACCAACTCCAAACACCAGCCAGCAAAAACTGTGAAAAGTCAGAAATTGAATCCTCAACTGTCAAAGCCATAACAACTTTACTTATGGAAATTTATGCAATCCAGATAACTTGCTTCTAAGTAAACTGATAAAAGCCATCATTACTCGAATGAATTGCTTTCCTGCTGGAACTGTTAAAAGTCACACATCTTTTTAAATGAGCTATTCAGGGTTACCAAAGACGATGGTTTACAACTCCATTTAGCTGTGTTCGTCTATACTATGCCTGCAAAAGTCAACATGCGGTACATTAAATGCAGGGATTGTGAGGATGCATTTGTAAATACAAGGAAATATTCAGAGGACAATAAAAGGAGGTAAAGCTTAGTCATATCTTACCAACAGTAAAAACTGATTGCCTTTTCTTTAGATCATTTTACAGATGAGACATAAAATGTATTGACCAAAACTGAAATTTTGATTTGTTGAATCTTTGTATCTGAGTTGTTTATTCCCCTAAGAGTGACCTTCAAAGTTTTAGTAAAATGTAGCAGCCTGAGATCATGTAAAAATGAAATTAAACTTAAAAACTGCTAATTCGTTCTATGACCAATGTTTCATATTAAAGTATTGCACTTCTGCCCTTAAAACAATATAATTAGGCCATCACTCTGCTCAGCAGTTTTTATAGCAAATTCATTTCTTAAAAGCTACTATGCTATTGCTACTTGATTTTCATTATGAAAAGGTGATTCTAATGCATACAGTACTGAAACAATGGTGATGCTCTTTAATAGCTACATCTACTGAAAGAGATAAAAGGAATTTATTTTTACACAAGCATTATAGATTTTTTTTATATTCCATTATAAATGTAAATTAATTCTAAAGACGAAATTTTTGAAAGTAGTATAAATGTAATTTCTAATTACCTGAAAAGGTAAGCCGTCAGTTGCACTTTCTATAGGTATATTCACTTTTTTCCACTGCATCTCAGGCAATCCTGAAATGTCATGTAATTTTTCCAAACTTCCAACTAATGCAGTTCTCTTAAAGACAGAAAGCTGGGAATCATGAGATAACCAGTACCAAAATCTTACCTGGTGAAAGAGTTTTTAATGAAACACTTTAAAAACTGTATCATCAATCTGCAATAAATTCAGTACCAAAGTCATATTATATTATTATAGCACAGAATGACATGACAGGTTTAAACACAACCTTGGTATGAAGAAATAGCTAGAAAAAGTTAAGAGAAACTACAGCATGTTGAGGAGCAGTATTATGTCTAAAGATAAAACCATAATTAAAAGTAAAGTTTATTTTTAAAACATAGTTTTAACCTGTATAATATCAATAAACTATCATATTAGTGTCTCTGTTAAAGCTGTAGACCCTTAGTGTGCCAAGGAGGCTGAAGAACAGGATTGATGAATTTGACAACTCCTTACATTCAAGTAATTGACTAGTAATCTGAAAATCATCATGCATGTGGATTCACTTTCTTTCACTTCTGGCCCTGAATTTAATCCATAAAATTGGCAAACACACCAGAGACACGACATTGGCTTGTATGAAGGGAGAGTTTATCTTTGCTTGTGTTACCTTTACAAGGTAAATCAGTATTTAGGAAATATTCTTCTTACCAGACAATGTTTTAATATCTTCTGGCTTCATGGCTTGATAGACTTGGTCTCTTAATTTCCTATAGTATTTTGTTCCCCCACTCATGAAAATCATGTATTATATAAAAGAATCTCATGATTTATTAATAAATTGAAATACACTGTCATGGAAGCACCCACAAACCAAACAACAACCACTATCTAAAGCGGATTTTTATTGCAACCAAAGTTGCCCAGTGCTCCCTTTGACCAAACACAAGTTCGGTTGTCTGTTGGGAATTAACTACCACACAAGTGATTCCTAAGGAAATGATTGCTAAGGATTCCTTAAGGAAAGATGAACCAAAAGGGGGCACACACTCTCTCCAAAGGAAACCACGCCAGCTTGCACCAAAACACCACTCACACAAAGGGTGTCGAGGCTCATTCAATCCAAGGAAGTCTCCTTGAGTGAAATGTCCAAGGGGAGGGTCCAACTGCCAGACCTGCTGCTCTTCCAAGAACCAGCTGCTTTGGCTGTTAGGCAGGACCCCAATTAGACCTCTTTGTATAGTTTGTAGAATTACACCTAAATAACCTAGATTTAAGATTTATATTTATCAAACAACTTTTGAAACAAATTTGTGTGTTCATTACATAAGACATAAAATTACCCTCTTTCTCTATGTCTGCAGGTACTATTTTACAGTGACTACTGCATCGATTAAAAAACCACAAACAAGAGTAAATGGCATGTACAAAATCTTGAGCTAACTGAAGATGTTTCTTAGCTGACATCTACAGAAAGACTCAGCTACAAGAAGCTACAGATTTTTTTTCAATTAGCCAGTAAGGTACAATATAAAACTGTTGTCCCTCAGCTCCAATTATTTTTTCTTTTTCTTTTTTTTTTTTTTAACAACTGAAGCTAAAGAACCTGTAAAGCAATTAATAAACATAGCTCTCTTTATGTAGATCCTTTTATCCTCTCAGTGGGACATCCAATAGCGTGCAACATCTCACATTTGTAGGAAGAGAGCACAACACATTAATAACACGTCCTAATGAACAATCCCTACTCCTTGCTCTTTCCCAGAAATACAAGTCTGCAGGGAAAATGGCAGAATGCCAGGCTTCCCATCTTTAAAAACACTCCCTTTTCAGACATATATAGCTGGGTAAGAACTTTCACTAGGTTTTGCTGAATCTGGAAACTTTAAATACATTAAATGCATCAATACTCAAAGTTAAAATCTTTCCTTTCTAACTTTGAACTAGAGAAATGTATATGCAGCCACACTGCATTCGTATTTATTTTGAGTGTAGACCAAACTCTGCAATAGATCTACACTGCATTGTTTCACATACCAGTTCTGTCCTTTTTGCCTTAAGGGCTTCTAAAATAAATTAATCTGAACCTGAGAGGTGCCTATCTACTCAGTATCAACCTCTACAAAGGAGATATAAAACTGCCTGAACAAATGCGCTGTGCGTACAAAGGCTGTTTGGTATGCCAGGAGTAATGCTATACTCAGGGCTCCAATGGAATGCTGTGAGACCTTCTGTGTTCCCTGCAGCAGTATTCTACTTGATTCCATTCTGCATCTATTTCATTACTGGTTCTTTACAATATCCACGTGAAGATTAAAAACTGAGAGCAAGCATTAAATCACAGCAAAGTGCTGTTCTTAAATGTTTAAGAGGTAGCCACTTCCCAGCTGCAAGCTGCAACTATTCAGCTGAGAGAGACCTGGTAACTTATTGATGTGCTGATTTCAAGTCAGCTATAGTTTCAAGTAAACCAAGTTTATCTAAGACAACTTTTTTTTGGGGTCCCTTACACTAGGGG
>JANHFX010026220.1:36592-50158 GCA_027560015.1 Chloroceryle amazona
CTGAGAGAGCCCTGGTAACTTATTGATGTGCTGATTTCAACTCACCTATATTTTCAAGTAAACCAAGTTTATCTAAGAAAACTTTTATTTGGGGTCCCTTACACTAGGGGGGGAAAAACCCACCACCACAAAAAAAATAAAAAAATAAATTTAAAAAAAAAAAGGCGCCTAGGTCCTGCTGCAATAAAATTCTGCTATTTGTTGGGCTTTCTAAGTGTAGTTCCTCCATGCATTACTTTGTGACATTTTTGGGTTTTGAAAAAATGTTTTCCTAAGTAAAATCACAGTTTCTGTTCTACATGGAGTCTGAAATATTAAGCAATAAAATAATTGTTTCTCTAAAGCCTCTTTTTGCCACTGAACACAGTAAAATTATTTTAGGCACACTTTCCCTATCTTTTCCTTTTCTTCTCTGTGACTTCTGTGACTTTTTCCAAGTTGCTTTCTAGTTTCCCAGATCAAATACCATCTTGTCTGGTTGCTTTTTCCATCCTCTGCAGAGCCACAAGATATTCGACAAAAAAAAAAAACCAAAACCCAACATTTCAACATAAACTCACAAGTACTGCACTGATCTGCTTAAAAAGCATCCTCTACAAGCCATAAATTAAAATTTAGTACATGTCTGAGGGACATGTGACTCTGGTCATAGCAACATAGTTAATCTATATAGCAACCTTCAAACCACAAGGCTCCTGTTATGGGACATTGGATGTGTGTCTATCCTGTGTATGGACAACAGTGTGACACTGTCAGCTTTTGCTAGAAAGGCAGGCTGCTCTGACCGTGAGTTGGTGTGTCCCTGATATTGTTGTTGAGCTTGGTTTGTCATAGCATACAAAAACCTGAGGCCTAGCCTTAAATCTGAGGCACCTGGTGAATGCTTTCAAAAGATTATTAATCAGATGTGAAAATCTGTCAGCAAAGGAGCAAAAAGCCTGCTGTGTCTCCCTCCGCCCAAATAATTACTTTGCAACTCCTTCCACTAGTATCAAAATGGAGCCAGTTTTTCAGCAGCAACATTTACAGCATGAAGAATACTGTATATGCACACCAGGTGAGTGATAGTTTACAAAGATGGAGACAGTTAATATCAAACTGTTACCTGGCAGCAGGACAGTTCAGGGGATATCTTGACAAGGAACGGGCTTCCCAGATGAGACGTGGCCATCTTTGCGTTCATCTGATGTGATCCACTGAAGTAAATGAATGCTCCTGTAAACAAAAATCAAAGAAATACGAGAAATACGTTATGCTCCAATGCCAGATAGCTACCTCAGAGAGGTACCTATGTGCTCTGTGAGGCACATAAATCTTATTCATAAATGCAAATAAATGAAATAGCTTTGCTGTTTGGTCTCTGTGGATAACAAGAAGGGTCTTGTAACAGGTTGTGACAGCCAGTGTCTATGTAGACAAAGACAAAACAGAATTGCTAAATGCTCCCAACTCGGCTCTGCAGTAAAATTAATATGACTGAGTTCAAAGATGAGGAAAGAAGAAGGAGGAAAAAAGGGTATTTGGGCAGCCTTTGCTAAGACTACCCTGTCATGGTACCTGCAAGCACTTAAATCTGAGCAACTAAATAGAGCCCTGCAAAGAGAGTTCAGATGTTGTTTCTGTGAGGACTTTACTGTACAAACCCAATGGATGTATTTTTTTTTTTTATCTGCCCTCTTCAAACAAAAACCTTAAGACCTCCATCCGCCAAATACTACAGCTACTTCCATCACCTTCATGTGGTGCCTGTCTGCACTCTGCACAGGCTGGGGAGAATGAACGAGTGCAGGAACCGCAGCAGAAAGCACCGTGGAGATCAAAGAACATAGACCTTAGCTGGTATCCCTGAAGGACACATTTTAATTGGCTTAAATAATGTTTCAAACAGAATTCAGAACAAAAATTAATTATCTTTAAGGTACAGTATTCACTCTCAGTTCAGCCCAGCCAGTTTTAAGTATGCTAACAATGTTGCAGACCATGGGAGCCAATGGAATAAGCTATATTTTCTCATGGGGTCCACAGACTTGACATTGTTGTCTGTGCTAGTGGGGATGAAAGCTTAATTAAAGATCTAATCTGAACTCTGGCAAACGATCTGCTTTTGGATTTGAACTACAGCAGATGTGCTTCAGACAAAGGTAAGGAAGGATAAACATCTTCAAGGGGCCCTAAAGCAGCATATTTTGAATGCCGTCAGTGCTGCCTTCACTGAATACTGAGACTTTTTCATGAAAGTCTATGCAAAACAGCACTAAAGGCTCAGTCTTGTTTGCGCATTGATATTACACATATTGCCTTACATCTTGGAAAATCAGCTATTGTGCTACCACGGTCATACTCCTTAGCCATTTATTTCCCATGGATACATAATGAAGCAGAGGGTCAGGTCCAGCCCCACGTGAATAATCGTATCACTTTAGCAAGGCTGGCACAAAGAGGTGACCGTTACAGCTTCTTGTATAAACAGGCGTGCTGAGCTCCACAGCGTGAGGAAAGCTCCCCTCATTGGAATGCAAGGGTACTTCAAAGGATCCTCTTTTCATTTGCAGCTGAGGCTCTACAATATCCTCGTTAAGATCTTCATTAATCAAAAATAAAGAAGTGACAAACACTCTGCAGTACCACAACAATGGTTGCAACCTGAAGTAACTTGATGTAATATTGGCAAAAACTTGCTCAAATTCTAGAAGCCTGATCTTAAAATTGTGATGTGTCTGTAGCAAGCACAGTGATTGATGGGTCCAAAACCACCTCAGAAAGACAGCTTCACTAACTTACATGGGGAACGCAGCATTACTGGGCTTGAGAGGTACTGCATGATAATCTCAAGATCTGCTTAAGGCTTCTACCTGCAGCAACGTACAAAGATGTTAACCTAGGTTGTAATGATTCAGGTATCAAAGCAGCTTAAGTGCAGCAGCGCATAGTTTCATAGGAGATAATTTAACATGCAGCTTAAGTTGCAGAGCAGATGTTCCTGCCAGCAGACTTCATTATGACCACATTACACCTTAGATCTCACCAGCACCTGGAATAACCCACATGGGAAAGACACAAACATATCCGTGCCCTTCTCTGGATCTGTGACAGTTTGGAAGCTGTGACACAACAATGTTTGCAGACAGTAACACAGATTCAAGGCTACTCTTCGAAGATGATAAAATGAAACATCAAATAGCTGCTCAGAAAGTGAACAGCAACTTTTGTACACTTCATCATTTAGAGACCAATGGAAAAAAAGGCACATGATAGTGCACTTAGTTATTATACACCATGCACACATGTATTTGCACCCTTTTAGGGTTAGTTCAGGAAAATTTTAATCCTGAAATTCCTCTACCTAATTCTGATGCTCAAGGTGGAATATTTAATATTTCACATTCATTTAACATGAATATGGGAGAGAAGTGTGGAAGTCTGGCTGTAAGATAAAACACACCATTAAAAAATTTTAACTCAATGGGATATTGGACTGTAACCCAAATTTTAAAGTAATCTAATGTCCACTGGAAGCAGTATAGTAAATAATAAGTAATAAAATTGAAGTCACAGAATATTTGCCAATATTATTTGACAATGATAAACATGCCAGGCAGTTTTAGTTTTATGTAGTACACTGTAATAAGATTTTCATTTTGGAAAAATACTTTAAACCAGTCATCTACTAGAATAAACTTTTTTCCATCTGAATGAATTGTATTGAAAGTATGGGCTGAAAGAAGAACAACCGTTCAAATGATATTACACTCGCTCTGTTTTTGCCAGACGAAACTCATTAATTTACCTGCACTCTGCATAAAGCTTCAGTGATATTTTGTCCAAATAAAATTTTCAAGAATAGTCTCTGTGTTAATACTGGGTGCAAAGATGCATATGATAGGCACGAACAAAGTTAGCCATGTCAGTTCAAAGATCAACATCTCAAAAATCTGAAGGCTGCAACAAGACTCATACCTCACTGATCATCCCAGCAGGAAATGAAAGTTACAAAGGCACAGTAATCAAATCACATCTAAGAAAGAGCATCCATAAACCAGTAACTTTCTTTAACTCGTTACCTAGATTATATACATAATATGTAGCATCCTTTTCAAATCAGTTTTTATTATCAGTCTGTCATGATTTACAAGTAGAAACACTTATCCCAGAAAGAGAAAAATAATAAAAGAAATCTTACCATGTTCAGTAGTAGTTTTATGACCTCTGCCAGGGAGTCTCTTGTCAAGGGGATCCTGTTCTTTCATTATGTTCCAGCTAGCATCCCTTGTGCTTAGTGGCTTCCATCCACAGAAGTCAGTCTCAGAATCACATATAGTATAATTAGCTGTTGTAAGAACAACACTAAGAGGTCAGTAATTTGAATTTGATGCAACAGTTAACACAACACACAACTATAGCTATTTTGTAATTGAATGTAAAAGGAGTCTTAAAGAAGTGCTGTTAGGTTTGAATGAAATCCATATTTTTCAGATAGACAGAAAGTTCTATAGTACAGGTAACAGATCAGATAGGCCCTTCTCTTCTTAATGAAAATCAGAACCACCTATAAGACAATAAACTATATCTTATTAAAGATGAGACATATATAGGCTGCTGATACATTATGAAAGTAATATTATATATTTTGAAAAGATGAGTTCTACTGGAAAGTTAATTATGAATATGTGGGAAAAAAAAAAATGTATTTAGTGCTTCATACACACTGAAAGTAAAGATGGATTAAACTTCCACTTAATTTATTTCTGAAAATGAGATTTGGATTTATGAATTATTTAGGTCTCCTAGAAGTTTTTACTGCAAAGTAAAAGACTATTTTCTCAGTTAGTATGGATTACACCAATTTAAACTAACAATCTGACATACTCTTCCATTTCTTGAGTGCAATTAACTGTTTTTATAATAAGATTGTATAACTTGGGAGTTTTCTTCCATAGTCCAGAAAAGCTTCACAAAGCACTACACTTAACTCTCCAGGTCACTTATTGCAAATGTAGACCTTATTTTAGAACTGTACTTGGCACTTTCCAGACTTCATGGCACATTTATCCTATCATTTCAGCCTCAAACACTGTAGGGGAAATTCCTCGTTGAACAAGGAATTGCGATGGCCCTTAAGGATTGGACAACCCTGACTGAGGTAGCGTGAGTCCTGAGTGTTCTTAAGATCACTGTGAAGGGCAGAAAGGTGGGGGAAGCCTGGCACTGAGCAAGCATGAGAGTGAAACGTGAATGAGCTGTATTAACTGCAAGAGAAGTGTGTACAGAACATGTACCCAGATGTATATAACCAATTACCTTAGAGTTTACTATGTGTGCTTGTAACTGCTATCCAATGAAAGTAGTGAATGTACCCATGGACAGCTTAGGAGACTATATAAGCAAACTGCATAGGAGAATAAACGAGGACGAGATGCAGCCGTATTGGTGTGATTGTTGTTATTTGGCCAGCTCCCCGGAGGGACCCTCTTCAAAACACAATTACACATTTTATTCCAGTTTTCAGATTGTATAAAACCAAGATGAAATCCATGTTTGTTGAAGCACCATGATAGTAAACCTCCATAGTAAAGGCTGTCCTGTTATAAGGAGGTTATTTGATCAGTTAAATTTTAACACACACGCAAAGAAAATCACAAATATCAGAATCTCTTGTCTGTATTCACTATATGCAATAAAATTAAATGGAACGCTTCTCTGTTTAGTGCACTATATTAATTAAACAAAAAGCTTGGTTAACTTAATCAATTACATAATTTTGATGCTTTTAACAATGTACCTTGTTAATTAGCCTTAAATTGCTAATATAATAAGGTAGAATATCCAAGACTAAGCTGGTTTGCTATATGGTAATTAATACTATGTCTAGACATTGTGCTTTCCTTAGCTAAGCAGTCTTGACAGAACCAATATGACACAAAAACCCAACATTCTTTGTTTAATTGTCTCTTTGCTCTTGTCTCCCTAAATCCTGTAAAAGGTCTTCTATGTAAGAAGTTGACTACAGTGGCTACATAGTGATATCCAAAAAGACATCAGTGAATGACTACATATACACAAGGGTCTTACTCTGTTGTGTACTAAGCAACCAAAACCAGCTTCTGGAAAGAAAATGGCAGGCCAAAGTTGAAATACTGATTTAAATAAGAAAGAGTAATCAAGATGGTCCTAATTATTAATATTTTAGAGCTAAAAAAGACATTATGGGTATTAATGAACATTGGGGTTTTTTAATTATTATTTTAACTAGAAGTGCCAGGGACCCCAAGAAGTGCTATCACAATATGAAGAGCAACATCTTTCACGCACTGATGATACCAGATCTGTTGTCATTTAATGTGGCTTAATACCAAGCTCAAGGTTTTTCGCTTGTTCATAGTGAAAAGCTGACTCCTGAAGCTACATTTGTAAATCATATACTAAAGAATTGACAAAGCAGCAAGTCTGTGATCAGACTGAGCCCATTTCTGCCCTTGAAAATACACCTTTTTTTTTTTTTTTAATGTGGCCATATCAATATCTCTCAACTAGTTAAGAAGTGAATTATTACAACAGTTCTGCAAAAACATTGATTCCGCTATGCAAACAGGATTTAAAAAAACTTTCCCCAAACGCATCTCCTTTAATTTCAAGAAATAAGTGGATCTTACTAAAGCCATAAAAGACACTGGAAAGACCTTTCAATTAATATGAAACATTTTCTAAAACAGGAAACAAAGCACATATTGCAAGAGCACTGGGAGGTTAAATGGAAATGTTTTTTTTCTGTGACTATCTTACTCTACCTATCCTCCTGGGGGAAAAACAAAGCAGTCCTGTTAGCTAAACTGGGTTAGCAGCCAATTAACATTACTTCAACTTTGCTAGCCTGCAATTGGATAAAGCTTCTCAATCCTACTCTGACAGCTCAATCAAATGAATACAAACTGGGAATACTCAGCTTGTCTCTCCATCAGGTTGGTGTTTCCCTGACTGATAATATTGAATAAGGAGAGCTGCTATGGAATTTGGGGTATAAACTATCTCCATGATCATCACCCAAAGCACCTCTGATTACTTTCTCATTAATAATTTGTCATGTCTGGCTAACATTTAATATAATTTTGGGAACTAGGAAGTGTTACACATATATCTTCTTACTAACTATATGTGCATATCCCCTGCCAGTTTGTGATTAGTTTTATTTATCTAGAATTTGTTAAAGGATTCATACAGAAAGATTGCAGATGACTACAGGTTATCTAACCTGAGCTTCCATATATCAGAAGACTTTAGACAGACCTTTCATAACACCCTAAGTTCCCTTAGATAAGATGGCCTCCTCCTTCTGAGGCGATTCTTAGGGTTAAGGGACTGGTGCTGTTAAGAGAATCTCATGTTGATTCTGGGTCTGCAGAGGGTACTCTGGCTTTTAGTTAACAGTTCTGGTAAAACACAAAGACAAGGCTATAAAATGTTCATAAGCAATGAAAAAATCTGTGGAAATAATATGAGTGCTTATTCTTTTTCTCCACATCTACATACAAGAATGATGGACAGATACTGACAATTCCAGACAATTAATGTGTCACAAGAAACACATAAATGTATGGTAAAACAAATGTTTCAGACTAAAAAAAAAAGTTTATAGTTGAATGCTAGCAAAAGGATTTGCATACGTGTTTGTCTGCTGTAGAAGGTTTCAAGGATTTGCAATTGTAAATTGCTATACTGTAAACTACATGCAGTAAAAGACACACGGCTTTAAAATTATACAAGTTTCCTTCATTCTACATATTTTCTATTCATAAATTATACAAATCCTATGAAAGGGTGAGAATATTTAAGCTAACACTAGAGATTCAAAAAACAGAACAATTCAAGACAAAGGTTTTAAGGAAGCTTCAAATTAAGCTAAATGGAAGGTAACATTCTCTCAAAAACAGCTGTAGGATGTCCCACCCCACAATAATTTTGAATATACATTGAATGCTGATAAGTAGGCAATTTCCAGAAACACTACTGTATCAATATGCGATACCACTTGAAAATAGGAAATGCTTCCTAGACTACTTGCCAGGTTTCCAGAACTCCTAGCTACCGATTTGTTTGTGATGTTTTCATGTGTTGCGCAGGTTACATATAAATCACGTGTAATAATAGTAAGCATAGTGCTTGAAATATTTATTTGACATGGTAATTAGTGCAAATCTTCCTTCATATTAGGAATGAAATAAAGAAAAAGGCATCAGCATGAAATCATTAATACTTCAAATTGTTTAAGCTCTGTATCTCACTTTCTCTGTTTTAATATATTAACTAGGTTTTGATAATTTATTGTCAGTCACTGTGAAATAAGTAATTTAGAAGTGATCTCAAGTAAGTGGTGTCAAATAGGGCATAATGAAAATGTAGAATTCAATACTAAAAACATTAATTTCATAATTTGTCACTTCTGATTTCAGCAGAACTACTCAAATAAAGGTGTTTGCTCACATGCAATTTTTGAAGACTTTTGAGTCTCATATACTTAAATATATATATTTATATAAATGGACAGATATTAAACAAGATTTAAGAAGCAGTGTAAAACATATATGTATGTATTCTTGTAATAAATTTTGCTATAAGACCATTCATGCCAGATGAACATGAGCAAAGAGAAAAATTGTTTCATTATAATGGGGAAGGAAAAACAAAGAAAATCCTCAAAGAGGAAAATCCTTCACGTTGCTCACTGACAGCTGTCTGCCTTTGTTTTCATTCAGTAGGAGATCTGTCAGCTCTTTCAATATGTGAGAGTACTTCATCAAAGGAAACTACTGAGGATGAGTCCAAAGACAGATGCTAAAATACCTAATAGAGGCTAAAATATGCAGTATTGTACCAGATAGGAATTTTTACTGAAAATAAATGTGAATAAATGTAGCACACTCTAAATGTCATGGAAGACAAGTTCAAGGTCATGTGGAAAATATACATAAAGGGAAGAAAAGAACAAATGACAGAAATAAAGGATGATTTTTCCTTTAAGTCTCTTGTTCAAGACTGCAGGAAGTGTCAGAAAGATGAATCTTCTAAGCTGACCAAACTGCCGAAGAGCCAAGTTCCACCTTTAGGGTTCTCTTTCATGAAGAGGAGCGTGTGAAGTATCCAAGACAATATTACCCCTTAAAATGGGCCAATTTTAAAAACAGTTATTCATTTGTTGTTTGGTTTGTTTTTTTTTTTTAAATGGCTACTTTTTCTTTTGTTTCTTCTCAGCCAGTAGTCAGAGTGACATGAAAATGCTATAGGTTACTTGTATTTTAGAAAAGCACCTTTTTTCACCTTTTTTTTTGAGAGAGGATGAGTTTACTTTTAGGCACTACTCAAACAAAATAATACATTTTCAACTTGTGAATGATGCAACAGAGTGAAACAAACCATCCCTACATCTCAAGTTCAACTAAGTGCAATATTTTCTTTTAATTGAAATACACTGGGAGAGAGTGCAGAATCAGTGCCATGTTGTAAAACAAAGTTAATCACAGAGGCAGCAACAGGCAGTGGAGCAGCAGGCAGAGCTACTGAAGAGGGGTTTGCTCTGACTGGTCTTCCTGTCATTTCTTGCTCCAGCACCTTAATTCTTGATGTGCCACAAAGGACAGTGTTGAGATCTTGGGGCCATTCTGACTTTTCTTTCTTCTGCCCACTGTTCAGTTTTTCCAACCCATCTACCTGATCATGACAGAAGCAATATTCTCAAGGGTGATTTCCACTGATCTTTCTTTAGAATACTGACTATAACAAGGTTATTTTTTATACTTTTGGTTATCCCATACCATTTCCAGTGTCTGAGGCACAGGGGCAAGTATAAAGTACAAAGCTGTAATACATTGCATGCAAAACACAATTGCCTTTAAGTGTTCAGAGCTATCTATCTTTTCACTTTCTGTAGTACTATTATTAGATACCCCCCAACTGCGACAATTATTTTTCATCCTCCTTTTAATCCTTAAAAGTATTCTTCTCCATTACCAGTCATTATTCATCACAATTCTCTCACGCTGTTACTGAAGTGGGAACACTAAATTGTTGAGAAATAAAATCCATTTATAAAGTACTATTCACTTTCATTCCATTCCTCCTCCTAAAAAGCATGAGCACTCCCTGAGCTCCTGACAGCAAGCACACAGAGCTAGCAGAACAGGGTCAAGTCTTGTAAAGAAAGGAAAACAGATCTCAAAGTCAGAGCCCCTGTATTCTTTAATGTTGGCTTAGATACCACCCAGATATAAAACAGTATAAACCTTCCTATTTAAAAATATTTTTTTCAACATTTGCATACATTACTTGTTTCAGAGGTGGCTCCTGTGTGGTTATTTAAGCAAATGAAAAAATTAAAGTTTCAGATTATGAGTTAAAGAAAAAACAAACTCATCATTGTAAATAGTTCCTAAAGTCATCCCAAGAATTTTGAAAATAAAACATTATCAATATTTTTCATGCTCCTATCTTGAGTGACAAAAAAAATAATTTTCATCTCCCAGCAGAAATCTATACAATCACCAGTATCTTAAATATGTGCAGAGTTTTCATCTGCAACACAGATTTAAGTGTTACTACCACAGGCAAGCATACATAGATGTACACTGTATAATATTAATTTTAGAAGTGATAGGGTCTCTAAAGCTACTTTCACATGGAGATCAAAAATGTTTCAGAATTATTACAGTTATCTTCCACTAATTTTAATTATTTTCTTTGACTCTTGATTGTACAGTAGAAACTGTGGTTTCTAAGCAAAGGTACCTTCAGTCGAAAATATCATGAATAAGATGTAGCTTCTGAGCTGTCGCCAGTTTGTATGGTGATTTGTATCATCTGTACATCATTATTCTGGGAAAAAGCAGCCATATAAATAATAAATATGATTTCTAGTGATTTGTTGGATAGGCCTGTTTAGGTTTCACAATACTGTTCAGCGCAATGTCCCTCTAAAGCAATGTAATTCACTTACAGGAGGCTGCTGGATCCTCATCACTGCTATCAGAACAATCTCGGTGAGAGTCACAGGCTGATCCAGGCTCCATGGACTGCCCATTGGTGCAGATGAATTCTTCTACAGAGCAGAAACCTGTTGGCTCTGATGATATAGTGTCCAAGACCTGGATGCTATTCAGGCAGATGAATCCTGCCCTGCTCTGGAGTGTTCCTTTAAACATAAGCTGTGGATTGTTACAGTTCAAATATTTGTATTGACAACAGAAAAGGATTTTTCTCTCTTTTTTTTTTTTTTACATAAAACAGTAATGTTCTGCATATAAAAGGCAATGCATAATTTCAGTTATAAAACCATGACAAATTTCAAGTCCAAAGTTGAAATTTTGTATGACTACCTCAATTTGAAACTTCAGAAATTTTTCAGCTAAAATGGTTTGAAAAATTCCAAGAGTGAAATGAAGTAAACCCATATTTTAAAGAAAGGCTAATCTCATAACCATTTGGCTAAAAAAGTTGTAATGCCCTTAGACTTTAGAAGAGTGACCTGACATGTAGTTTTCTAAGTACTCCATCTTCTGCTTTGACATCTCTTCAGAACCTCACTTTGAAGATACCCAAGAGAAAAATTTTCATTTACATTCACAGGTGAATAAATGCGTGAGGGACTATCCTTGGACACCAGTTGACATAGCAGAGTTTAACAACTCATAACTATGGGATTGGTCCCTGCCTGTTGGTAACCCTGGAACTGTTCCAGGCACTGTCTGGGAGATGGACAATTTTATTGGGTCAAAATCTTGCTAGGGACACGCTCATGTTGTAATTATATGGACTATCACATGACAATCTTGGGTCTTTTCCGTGGCCATATTTATATTACTGCTATTGGTATAGACATGGGGATTTAAGGAGTATTTCTCTCTCTGACAGAGTTCCCTTGTACTGACCAGATTTTACACAAGCTGATTTACAGCAATGAAGTTCTGGAAGAACACCTCTTGCTCCTGGCCACTGTGAAGCCCAGCTCAGCTGGGTCTTGAAGCAAGATTACCTTACTTGTGCTCTCCAAGTTTGTTTTACCTGAGCTAAAACAGCAAGCAAGAGGAAGCAAGCTTGGATTCATCATAATTAGGAAGACTGCAATGAAAGAAAGCACTGAGAGACAAGACATTTGTATTGACTTTCTTGCATGTTATTAAAGACCAGCAGCTTCAACACATAATGTTTCTGCACATGCTTTGTTGAGTTATAACCAGAGCTTTATTCATGTTGGAGCAATGAAGAACAGCAAGACCTTCAGGATATGTATCATTTTAACAAATGTTGAAATTTCCTATAAGTTTTATGAACAATAAGGTAAAGCATCTTGAAAAATCAAACACATGTCTTTTTTATTCATACCTTTAATTTTTCTAGCCCTGTTGGTAGCTGTATATCCACTTTGACCCATTCCTTCTTAGTCGTAATATTTGTTTCCCACAAGACACGTTCCACCTGTAAAATGTAGAATATGATATTGTAAAGCTAATTTTTGTTCTTCTATAAATTATCAAGGTCTTTTTTTTTGTCCTTGATCCTTTCATATCCGAACCAAACACCATTATGTAATTGGTCTATGTGAGGAAATAAAGCTTCATATGCTCATTTGCAATCTTTGCACTGAGCTCTATGGGAGAGAGAAGAAAGAAGACATGTTTACTGTTATTAAATAGGCTAATAGTATAATCATCAGGAGTCAGCTTGGTAGTATTAAAGTGAATTAATATGTAAATTAAGCCATGTTATTGTTGAGTTTAAAGATATGTTTCCATGATACCCTCTACATTAGTTGCTTTTTCATAAATAACCTCTTATGTTGTGGTATTATTAGATTTAGTTTTCTTAGAACTGAATTTGGGGCCTGTCAATATTACTTGGCAAACTGTGCTAACTTTTTTTTTTCTTTAATCTATAAAGCAATCAGGCAGACATCTACCTCACAAGATGCAGTCATGTTCTGAGTTACCTCAGTCCTCATTTTTACTCCACCTCCTAAGGATAACAGCAAGAGTGCCAAATCTGACAAAACCAGCTCATATTTATTCTGCTTCTGGTCATAATTCTAAGTGGAACATACTGAGGTCAGTATAAAGAAATGTAGCACGGTAAATTTCATATCCCTAAAAAAAACCAAAAAAACCCCCAAAAATGCCAGTCTTTTCAAGAATTAGCTCCAAAATACAGCAAACCCAGAAAGATAGGGGAATAAAAAAAAAATGCAAGAAAAGATAATACAGTCTATAGATACAAACAGACACCATTACAAATATCAATAGTGAGACCCCTTTTAAGATAATGTGCAAGGTCCTGGTCATACTTTTTCCACAAAGGATATTACAAAATTAGAGGCAGTTCAGAAAAAAAAAAAAAAGATGTGAAGCAGGATAAGAGAAATGGAACATACCTTTTATGGAGAGAAATTGAAAGGATAAGAACAGTTTACCTTACAGGAGATTAATAAAAGGTGATATGACATGTATGTGAAATGTTATCAATACTATAGAGAAGGACAGTTATCTTTTTCCATGTCTTGCAATATTAAAATAAAAAAAAAGGGGGGGG